>JBBIGA010148953.1:0-18965 GCA_037576975.1 Alestes dentex | reverse complement strand
TATTTTTTTTTTTTTTTTTAATAATTTTAGAAGAAAATAACCGATCAGCCAAAATAGCTTATAGAATCTGTCCTCCACCATCACTGAATGGATAGTTACTAACAGGCAGTCCAGGGTCTCCTTCAGGTCCTCGGTCACCTTGGTCACCTTGTTGACCCAATTCTCCTACCATGCCATAGTCACCAGTCTGGCCTTCTAATCCCTGAGGTCCAAGAGGGGAGTCCGATTCACATTCACATGAACCGCGGTCACCTTTTAAGATCACACAGACATAATCACTTAGAGTAAACAATGCAAACTGTGATGGAAGGTGAAAAGATACAGCACACATTTCTATAGAGAATTTCATTAAAAAGTTTTCAATACTAATACGAATAATAACGAAGGCACACGAACCACTGATCTGACAGAAAGAAACTTTACGTCAAATCATCTGCAGTAAACTTTTTTGGTCTTACCTTTTGGCCCTTTGGCTCCTGCATTTCCTGGACGCCCACGTGGTCCTTCAGGGCCTCTGGAATGCACCCGCCCTGTAGCCAAAAGATCCACGGCACAAATGTCAGTACAGTCACCAAGGTCTGTAGACCTACCCTCTATTCCAAGGGTGATGTACTTCATCCTAATACACCAATAAATACCTGTTCATAGTTTTCCATATTCCAATATCTCTCTCTTGCACAGGGTACACTTCAATCATTCATGATTTTTAATTTCACTCAATCTCTGAAGTAGTAAATGTACAGGAGCCCCATATGCAGCAGTCTGTGATGCACTGTATGTTCTAACACTTACATAGCCAGGATGAACCTTTTCAGCAGTTAGTGCTATCTGTGGAATCGGACAGGTGGGCGAACCTTCGCTCCCTACAACCATCAGGGAGTCAGAGAGGTTCACCAGCCGTCCTTCCTTGGGCCAGTTTTGGTAGGTACTAACTACTGGCCATGTAGGAGAACCAGTCGTCTAGCCATCACAGTTTTAACCTTATCATAGTCATTCCGATCTTTCCGACTCCCCGCTTTTTCAGCTTCCAACACTTCAACTTCAAGTACTGACTGCTCGCCTGCTGCCTAATATATTCACCTGTAGCAACAATATAATAGGTATTATTCACTTTACCTCTCAGTTCTTTTAAAATCATGTATACTGTATGTATGTGTAACTTATCTGTCTTGTCACACCCTCAGTCAGCTTCTATCTCATTCATTTTTGGTCAGTTTCTGACCACAGGGTCATCGTTGATATTATTTTGAGTGGAAAACAATTCTGAACACAGCGCCTCAACATCATGATAGTGGCATGGAGGGGTGTGTGCTGCCACTATGAGTGTATCAAGCATATCATTGTTGTTGGAGTCCATGTCAATGGTAGGCTGGGAGTAATCCAGACATAAGCAATAAGACGATCATCCCCAAACTGTACACAGCATCAGACAGACAACTATCTATCAGCTACACAGAAGGCCAGACCTATAAAATGTTTCTAACAAAGTGATCAGTCAGATTACATATATAATGAGAAAAAAATGTTGTTGTGGAAAAAGGAAACATTTTTTTCAATTATTCACTCACATGATCCCTTGGGTCCAGGTGGCCCAGGTGGTCCTGGTCGCCCATCAAAGCCACGAGGACCAGGGACTGTGGCTGGTATACCAGATTCTCCAGCCTCACCTTTCGTTCCCTTTAAACCTTTCGGTCCAAAAGGGCCAAATAAACCTAAACAACAACAGAATGTGAAAATCAATGTCAATCAGTGACAAGAATGGCAAGAACCTGACAGAACAAGCTTTCCCTTTGAACAATGATCATCTAATAAACAAATAGACATAACTTAATTTAGTTTGTGCTTCTTAAATAGTAATGAGTGCTTGCTGGAATATTTGGATCACTGGATGGCCAGTTGTTTCAACAAAATTATTAAAAAGCTTCTCATTCCTGCTCATACACCCAAACCAGCTGGTGCAACATGTTGCAAATGTTAGAACTGATGCAATAAAAGTATTATAAAGTTATAGCTTTGCGCACTTTAGAGTTTTGAGTCTTACACACATATTGGTCAAAACTCAATTTATCAAAGACTGTATGAAGATATATATATTCCCTGTTCACTGTTGAGTAAATGTCATTAATCTCTTAGTCTCATTACTAAGATTTACACATAAGTCACACAAGCTCATCTACAAATAAACCATGTAATTATTTGTTATCTTGAAGCCAATTAAAGCCAATTGAAGTAATTTCCTCTGAAATCAGTACCGTTTTCTGTCTCTGATATCCAAGGTACCACATTACCTTCTGTCTAAAATTGTCTAAACCAGGGTTAATTTTACAAATACCTATTTGTTGGTCCAAAGCATCGGGCCCTGGGGGACCTGGTAGTCCTTTGGGCCCTGGAGGACCTGAAAGTCCTGGTGAGCCACGTTCCCCTGGAGGGCCTGGAAGACCAACTTCAGGAAATAAAAAGGCAGAGGAAAAGATCATGAAAAAGTGCACAGGGTTAAATGAGAGAAAAAAGGAAGGCATTTGTGTAACACCACAAAACATAGTTTGCACTTGCTGCTAGAGATCTTTGTGGTCTACTTGCCAAACGGCATGACAGAAATCATCTGATATTGTCTAATAATATAGAGAGAAGGACTCAAATAATCTTTTCTTAACAGAATTTGACGAACCTTTACTCTTTAAAGGCTAAACATAAAAATGGGAGATCCAGTACCTCCACTGCCAGATGAATAGATCAGGTCTCCTGGTTCTCCTGGCTCCCCCTATTGAAACATTCACACACAGTAACAATCTGTTTAACATGCGGTGCACACAGGAGACACTGAAGGGTATATGCAGTCAGGGTATATGCAGTCAGCCATCACTAAGCTCCAAATTGTAGAAAAGAAAGTCAAACTCATTAAGCCATGTAAGTAATTTAGTTAAAACACACACCTTTCGCCCAGGCTGTGCTGAAATACCTGGCTGCCCACTGTCACCCTGAGTGGACCAGAGAAAGAGAGAGAGAGAGAGAGAGAGACAGAGAGAGAGAGACAGAGAGAGACAGAGAGAGATGGAATATACATTTGTGATGGAATATAGAATCTAACTAAAATATCCAACTATGTGAATTTCCTTTTACTAACAACATCATTCACTCAGTGTTCTCTGAGATTTCACAGGATAGGGCAGTTTGAATAATCTTAAAATTCTTTTAGTCATAATGTCTTTGTAATTCTGAACCCTTAGCCCCAGCTTCTGGAATACTCATGTTCTTAAAAGTTTGATTTATGCTAAACGTTGTACTAAAAATGTCTTTTTTTTAAAAGAAAATAATAACTGGGCACTGAACAAACAGTAAGCTTTCAGTAATCTGGAAAAATTCTTTCTCTGGCGTGTCCTCACAATGGAATAAACATTTCTAACATCTTCCAAAGCCAAGATTTTTTAATGCAAAATTACGATATACGTTCATATTACGTAACAGATGCATTACGTTTATGTAATTTACATACATATAAAAAAATGCCCTTATTTACATGACCACACATAAATACACAGATGCTGCATACTTGAGTAGGTATGGTCTCTTTTGCATATATAAATGCATATCAGTTTTCAACGTGCAAAGATGGATTGAGATATCTGTTCAGTAGTTATGTTTCACCTTTATGCTACACTTAAGTATTATTTTGGAAAGTTGATACTTAACTCACGTATTACTAAAACTGAATACAATGGCAATGCATTTCCAGGTGAAACAAACTACTTTTTTCACCATTCATTATTAGATTGTACCATTACATCATGCAATTTAAACCACTAAAGCTGTCCGTTTGACAACTGGTCAACCAGCGAAAAATCAAGTTTCATTGCATTTGATATGTTATTTTTGTTAAACCATTTTAATCAAACCACCAAAATGTATGCTAGTTTATTTTTGTGCAAAGACTACAACCACCCACTAGCCAACGCATTCCTAAATTAAAGCAATATTTTTTCAAACTCTGCTCACGACAGGTCACCTACCTTCGCTCCTGGCCACCCATGTCTTCCGGGGAATCCCTTTAAGCAATGACATATTTTAGTTATAATTTTGCTGGAAATGAAATGAAAAGTGAATATTTTGGATGAAAATAATCTGTAAAAAAGTAATAATGGTGATGAATGTATACCCGAAGCCCTTGCATGCCCATGACGCCTCTCTCTCCTTTGGTGAAATCATAGAAATCCTGGGTAAAACAAATGACAGATGAAGAAATATAATAAGAAATTTTGATAAGATTAGAAATAAAATGAATGATAAACTGGTTCAGCAGTAGAAGAAGTGCTAGTAATCCAGGTCTGTTTAGGTCACATCTTGGTAATGGTACTATAGTGGTGAATTTGCTGTGGCTTGTCTCTAAATCACCTTAAATATTTGCACTTTTTTGACCTATGGGTGGGTGCAATACAACGGCAGAATGTTTCTTATAAAAATGAAGAGTGCAAAAACATACACTACCAGTCAAACGTTTGGACACACCTTCTCATTCAATGATTTCCTTTGTTTTTATTATGGGCTACATTGTAGATTCATATTGAAAACATCACCTATTGCTCTGATGACATCCAGAGTTCATTAGTGGTATTTCTTGCCTTCTTAATGTGTTTGGGATTATCAGTTGTGCTGGTCGGGTTGGTAAACAGTTAGTGATCCTACCCACTACCGTTCTACTTCACATTACGGCAGGAACCACTTAACTAAGTAAAAAAACAACAGTCCATCATTACCTTATTACAAAGCATATTCCGTTTTGTTTAACTCCTTTTTTTGTTTACTGCATAATGTGTTCCTGAGAAGAGGTGTGTCCAAATGAATGAGCAGAGGTGTGTCCAAACGTTTGACTGGTAGTGTACAGCGGCGTCAAAATTTAAACAAATATTCTGGCACTGTAAGTTTGAAAGAAAAGGACTTTATATTGTTGCTGTTTATAAATGTGCATGAAAATCAGTTTTTTTATTATAAAAAAAGTGTGTCTCAGTCTTGCCTCTGGCTTTCCTGGTCTCCCCTGACACTGATTGGTTTCATCTTTTCATTCTCTCCTTACTTAAGCCCAACACGACCAAGAACTAACTGTCTGTTCACCACCCTGATAATGTTTGAGAACAGGTGTGTCATAAAGGAAATGACTGGACAAACCTGCAAACCTCTGCAAAAACTACTGTGAGGGTTGGTTGAATTTTTGTGAATTTGCAACAGTCTTTCATTCTGTGAAGTCCATTCAGGTATGCACCAATCTGCTCAGACCAGTTCCTGCTTATGGCAAGTAAATCTGGCCAATAACGAGATTATAATTTAGATTTTGTTTCATCAGTCGGCTCTGTCAGTTACGTCTGTACAAAATGAGTTAAAGAATGCTATTATTATTAGTCCCAGCACATTTATTTCGAATGTTTTAGGGATTATTTATTATTTAAGAAGGAATGACTGACTGAGTGACGGAGTGAAGGAGTGATTCTACAGTGGCGACAAGGGGAGAAAGATTTAAAGTAGAACAAGTTTACGTAAAATGAACTTTTGTTTGATACACCACAGGAGTTACTTACCCATTGTCCTGCTTCGCCTTTCATGCCTTTCTCGCCTTTTACGCCCTGCTGAGTAAAACACAAATAGCTGACGAAGGTTCTGTTAGATTTCTAGGCCTAATGCTTATGGCAGCATGTCTATACTAAACAACACAAAACCATTTTTCAGAATAATTCAATGTGAAAGTTCTTCATAAGGGCACACTTATTTTCACAAATGATGCCCCAAACTGACCGGGTAAGGTTTTGTGTATGGTCCTGTTGCGTTCCCTTTAGGCCCTGGTTCTCCAGTTTCTCCCTGTGGTTAAAGCGAGAGACGCAGCTCATTTAGCCCTAGAAACTTCCAGTACATATTTCCTTCAGTGCCATTATCCAAAGCCATTACCCCCCACGAGCTAAAGTATAAAATGGAAAACATTTGCATTACCCTGTCTCCTTTTTCCCCCTTCAGGATAATAGGGTCTTCACCCTGCATGAAAAACATCAACCATTCAGTACACCCTTTCAAACGCATCTACAGAAGTTTTTAATTCAGAATATTTGAATATCTAAAAGTAGGTTTGTTCTGCTAGCTTACCGGTGGTCCTGGAGGTCCCTGATCACCTGGCGGACCCTGTAGTGGAAATATGAGATGTAAACGAGAGAGGATGCGAGTGATGTGAAAAAAAAAAAAAAAGATGACTGTATCTGCAAGTAAATGAGTACTACCTACCTGAGGACCTTGAGGACCTGGTCGACCTGGATAACCTGACCTTCCGATAGGACCCTTGATAAGGAGAAACAAATCAGTATTTAAAACAAATGAGTTTAATGTTACCTTAAATATATATGAGGAATGTGAAATGCTCTTTGAACTCACAGTGAATCCTGGGAATCCTCTTTGTCCTTGTTCTCCCTATCTCAAAACACACACAAAAGGAATTAAAAAAATGTTTCACATATGGTTGATTCTAGAAAATAGTAAGTGGATAAAGTTCATTGTTTTGCATCTATTTGAAAATGTAAGCTTTAAAGCATTAAGTGGGTCTGGTATGCCATTTTCCAGCATCATCAGAGTTTCTTCTTTTAACATTAGAAAGCCTTAGAGGGTCATTTTAGTGAGATAGTCATGTTATTACTAATAGCACTTTATGGATTAATTCATAGATGGCAAAGTTTAGATATTTCCTATATATAAATATATGTACATGCTTGTATATTAATATATGTAATATGTATTCCCTGCTGTGATATAAGAAGCATAAAAAATTACCTCTATGGCCATTCTAATTGATATGGAATTCTGAATTTCTCTGAATGTTACAGAACCGTGGTTTCATGTTGATAAGTTAATGCTGTCAAATATACGTGTCACCCTGATCCTTTGTTTCTTTTGAAAGTCATCACAGGATCATGTTTATCTTATCTTATCTTATCTTATCTTATCTTATCTTATCTTATCTTATCTTACCTTATCTTATCTGTTACACCTGCTGTGTTTTGTTCTATGCATGTCCACTGCATAATGTCTTTTGCAATTTGTTATCAGACCATGTATATCCACTACAAAATATCTTCTGAATTTTTTTTCTGTAAGCTATGTCTGTTGCATATTGTCTTTTGAATGTTAACACAGCACTATGTACATCCAACAAAACAATGTATGTCCTTTGAATGCTGAATTAGGACCATGTACATCTGTGCAATATCGGCTGAACTTCACAATAAGACCGTGTATGTCTTACCACTTTTGGCAGTTTTGAGACTTTGAGATGAAAAAAGTAATTATTGGTTTATGACATTTACTGGATTAGCCCCTGTTTCAATCTGACACTGTTAAGAGAATAATCAGCCACACACACACAAAAAATCTAACTGAAAAGGCTGTAAGTGGCTATTTTGACTGAATACATTTGACTGTGTTTCTTTTCCAAGAGTTTTTCCCCAGCTTTCCCGTAAATCAGACATTATTTTAACAGGTAATAGAATAAGTCTATCCAGTGTAACATTATAATTCAATATTTATAGAAGTCTAGTACTAGTACTTTCACTTATATGTTAATAAATAGAGTATTATCAAAAATACCAATTTAAATGTGTCATTCAGACATTTCATAATGGAGCAATACACAAATATCTATGTTTATGAGTTTTGTATTATGGTATATATTTTATTGTGTTATAAATACACCTTTATAAGTGTAGAAATAAAATTCAAATGATTACAAATACATCTACGGCCCTTCTAGTAGTTACGAACTTTCTAGTGTAAAAGCAATTAATTTAAAATACAAAATTACAGAAACTCTGTATTTACCTCTGTGCATAAATAACTACATGCACAACAGTAGGTTTATATGATTGAAATAGCAAATGAATATATAAAAACTATTTTAAAACCTCCTTATACAGATCTGCACTGTGTCACAAAGATGACTGTTTCTGACCCTCTCGTACCCGAAATCTCCTCATGTAAACAGAGATCTCCAGGGGATCCCCCTTCTCACCCTTCCTTCCTGGCTGACCCTGCAGAAAGAGGGACAAGAGACGAGATGGCAAAGACAGACAGCATTTACCACAGGAACACAAGACAATGGGTGTAGACTAAAAGGGAAGCAGTGGTCATAGTCTTCAAGATAGAATTAAAACAACGTTTTCTGCTTCTTCCTTGTTAAGAAGGATAAACATTTGTGCAATAAACATTTCACATACAGGAATTCCTTGATAACCATTGAATCCTTGCTGGCCTGGTGTTCCAGCCTCTCCCTGAGTTCCGTTACAGCCGTCTGCGCCGGGCTTGCCTCGGGAACCTCCTTGCCCTGGGTGACCCTGTGTGTAGAGAGAGGAGGAGAATCAGTCACGCGAGCAACATCAAGAGTACATCTTCACTCTTGAAGAGAAATCCGTTTCACCTCAGTCTGCATTGCCACACTATGATATAACCCTTAAAAAATCTTGCCATCCTATTCCTCTACTGTTAATCTACACTGTGTCACAAAGATTACTGTTTCTGGTCCTCTCTCCATGAAAACTGAGATGTCCAGGGGAGAAGAATGAAGTCCCAAAATGATTTAAAAATAGCAAATGTTCTGGTTTCCATTTCAGAGGCACATGCTGTGTTTAAAACCAAGTGAGCGTAAAAGCGAAAATGAATGGTGTGACAATTTCAATTCCGATATAATTTTCATTTCATCCAAAAACTTGTGTCGTTAATAACTACACTCTCAGATAGCCCTCAGGGTTTACGCCTCACCACGCCATATCTGTCTGATGAAATTTCAACACTGTAATTAAAACTGCTATTCTATTAAATTTCACATTACTTTCATATTTATATGTTCACGCAAGGGCCATGTGGTGCATATTCCGTAAACTATGTAGAATAAATATTGATTATGTATTTAATTTGTTTGAGAAATTACTCTAACATAACTAAACTTTTGAAACAGTACTTCATAGCAGTATAATTTAATAGTAATTTAATATTGGATGCGGGCCCTTTAAAGCAACCTTGCCGACTTTTGTCAAAATAATACACTGGATCCGTAATATAAAGCAGACTTTGCATATATATTTTTCATATATTTTTTAAATTGTTCTTTCATGACATATATGATGTTGATATTATAGTGAAAATGGGTCAATTAAATTATACTTGCTGCCTTATTATGTCTGGAAGCGGACAGTGTGCGTGTCCAGGGGCACAACCTGAGGTATCAAGTCTGTGCTGGGATTTTAAGTCAAACCCTTTCAGTTGCTCTGCTCACCAGGAATACCAGCCACATACTGAACAAAATTCTCTATGAGGCTGTTCTGGGTTTTCAACAAATGTGTATCCTTGCACCCTTAATGGATGATAAAGATGATATGATTGGATTTAAAGTCTGAGCAAGAAGAAATTCCACTTACTGGAATACCATCAGCTCCACTAAACCCTGGAACTCCTGTCGGTCCCTGCAGAAAAAAAAACAGAGAACAGCATCGAAACATATCAGTGTGGAGATTTGACAGATATGTGCAGCGAATATTTTAAATTACATGATGGCTAAAGACAAATTAGGCTAAGGCTACAAACCACTGATCCTTTCGGGCCTGTGATGCCTCTTCTGCCCTGGTCACCCTTTTCTCCTTTAGGGCCGTTAAGACCAGGTTCGCCTAGACGTCCTGGGGGTCCTGTAGGACCCTGAGGTCCAAGTGGGCCTGGTTGACCCTGCAGATCAGATAAAGGGCCATATTCTTTTACATTGTGTGTGTGTGAGATTGTGTGTGTGTGCGCGTGTGTGTGCATGTGCTCAACATTCAGTGAATACAAAATGTCATAACAGAATCCATAAACATGCAGAAAGACATCTTATAAATCATGACATAAAATCCTTTGGCAATTTTGGTGCATGAAAAAGAACTTACCTTGTAGACAAAACAGAACAGTTAAAATAGCCTATAAGACTATATGAACCATATTACAACACCACAAAAATGCAATGCACTTCACTATTTTTATGATTGTTTTTTATTAGACTGACACAGACTCCCCTGTTCCCCCTCTGATGAAAATATATTTATAAATGTAAATATTTAACCACTAGATGGCAGTACCTTCAAATGAATTTGTATTATAGTTCCATGTCGCCATCTGGTAGTTGCAAAACAACACTGCACTGTTCAAATGATTGTAATATGCTCACTGTCTCCATCAGCTGGCACTCTTTATGAAGTTGCACTTGCAGGTAAGGAGAGACCACTGTAATTGTCTATTTAATTCTAAGCTACAAATTTGCTTGTTGCATTGTACTGTCACTAAGGAAAATGTAACATTTAAAGTCTCTGAGTTTTTCTACCGCAAACATGCAGTGATTTTTTTTAGGGACATTACAAAAAGGCCTCATTAGCAAAATGCCCCAAAATATTCTAATGAATAACCACAAATAATAATTAACTAAATCGTAAGGTGGAACTAATATTTGTACACTGTTTCCTTCACTGTGGCAAATGTTAGAGATAGGTGATACCACAAATTTTCTTTTCCATCCAACTCAAGGTCCTTCCAAGGCTAGTATCAGGATATCAGTACCGATATGAATGCATTAAAAAGCCTTCTTTCACACACAAATATAAAAAAACGTTATTTGTGATCTCCACATTGAAAAAGAGTCATTGTATATATATTGAAAGCCAGTGCATTAGTAAGTTTTGTGTAATGAAATATCTCCATGTGGTCTAGTATCTATCTGACCATCTCTGCTAATTATGTGGCACTTCAGTGAGGTGTTTCTGTAAAGTCTGCTTCCTCTCCCTGCTTTGAGATAACTAATAAAGTGAGTAATCCATATATTTGCACAAACAAAGGTAGACAGGTCAAGAGAATTGAGGCCAGAATGAGACTGGGTGGTAGGTTTATGATTCTAAATCCTTCTAAAGATATTAGAAGTACATCGCTGAAAACAGTGCATTTCAATATAGACACCCCCCCAATTAAACAGTGCAGTGCAAAACAATACAGTGCACAGCACTGTTTTATTATTGCAGGACTGCTGTAAAGCTTTAGTGCTCAGACTCATGCACCTATCAGCCTGAGTGGGGTGTGCATGTGTTGGGACTTGCACTGTGATTTATGCTGGAGCTGAAGTAGCCCACTCCTCTGATAGACAGCAGTGATAGTCAGAGCTTCTGATATCTCAAATACGCACTTCAAACCGGCAGGCTGCCCTAATCTTTTCCTACCAGATTATGTTCACATGCACAGTCAGATCAGAGCTCCTGTTAGGGCTGGTGGAAGGAAAAGCTGAGGGGTAAGGCTCGGTGTCATGGAAGAAAAAGTGTGATGGAGAAGGGCTCCTGCACACGATGCACACCTATCAATAAGCTGCAGCACAGAAAGTGAGAAGAGTGGCAGATTAAACAGCAGAAAAGACAACTGTTTTGTGTTTTTAACAGTCATATCAAATGATTAAATGATGAGTCCTAATGCAGAATTTTCAAAAAATTTCCAATAGGAATGTCGAAAACTAAATTCTGTGTGTTGGGGTGGAAGTAGTCTCCTCCTCTGAAAGACTGTAGAGATAAGCAGACCTCCTTGTATCTCAGTTACATGCTTCAAACCCTGCCTGCCCTAAGCTGTCTTATAAAACAGATGAATAGTGAACTGTGCGGTCTCGAGACTTTCCAAAAGAAAAGACTGGAGTCTTATAGTGCTGTTTCCACCGGGCAGGAATGCAGTAAATGTAATTCCACTTTTTATCTGCATTTCTATTTGCCAAAGCACCGGTGCTGAAAAAATGTTCTTGCCAGGGTACCAAAAGTACTTTAATATGGGTGGGGCTAGGACAGTGCAGACCAGGGATGCCCAAATCTACCACCCTGAAGATCCAACTCACCTGGCTCTAATATTCAGAGATTTCTTCATGACTGCCTCAGTGTTAGATTAGGGGTTGTAGCTTGGGAATCTCCAGGACCAGACAAAATAGGGCACTCTTGGTGCAGTTTAGTCAAACCCAAACCCAATTGCCACAAAAACACTTAAGAATCCCTCCTACTCTGATGGACGCTGTTATGCTGTCCTGAGTAGGGTACAGAGAGATCTAAAGTCAATTACAGCTCCTGTGATACCATACTTTCTAATGGAAAAGCGGTATTTAACTTTTTAGGAAAGTACCCTTCCTGAAGCTTTGTCAAAAAGCCTTTACACCCCAGAGCCACTTCTGCGGAGTACTCTGCGTTTTACTGTAAAAATGGCCGTAATGTACTGAAGTGAATTCTGAAAGGAAATCAAACTACTATATTGTGTGTACTATGCTTTAGATGGTCAGACATTATTTTATTGTAATATAATTTAAATATTGTAGTTTTACATGTTTAAAAATGTCATTTTCCTTTGATTGTAGACCTACTGTCAAAAATCTTTATTGCATAATACAAGCTGCATAGTTTGTAATGGAAGTTTGCTTGCAGCATCTTTCTTATAAAGCCTTAGGAGTCTTGCCCAAGGACTCTTATTGGTATGGTGTGCTTTCCCAGAAAGGAAGGAAAGCTGGGTCTGTCACATGGAAGGGAGTAGCATCACCCTTTCATACTCCGATGTGCTGTGGCTGTCACTGTCGTATCTCAGAGCAGATTCCTCGCTGAGGTTTGAACACAGGCCAGATAGCAACATGACGCAGGAGCCATAAAGCCCTCATCACTCTTCATTGAAGAGCATGGGGGAGGCCTGCTGAAATTCCAGGGGACAAACATGTTAAAGTAAACATCTTAGGGGCATGGCTTGGTGCTGTTCATCCATAACAGTGAAAGCTTCATTATCCCATCTTCAGTTTTCTCTTCATCTCTTTATCTACCACAGCTTGACAGTCTCTTTGGAAAAGAGAGAGATCGGTGTATTGAGAGGTCATTCACTTCACAAAATAAAATTAATTGGGAAACAAAATGGTCATAGGAGGTCATGTAAGACATCAAGTATCTGATTTGACTGTGGCTGAAATTTGAACGTATCTGATGGCAGTACATTTGAAGGTCACTGGCCAGGTCAACCTGCGACCAGTTTACAGCTTAAGGTTTCTGGGTGGGACTTGCCATTGTGAAATTTGGTTCTGCATTATATTCATCAGTCTTTGCACACAGGCAGCAGTGCATTCTCCATGCGACTGCATGCACTGAGCTGCAACACCTGTACTGTGATGATTTAGGACAAATAAATGTACCATCACACCACTATAGACTACATTTATTATGATAAGTGCTGAAAAAATGGTTGCAGTATTAAAGCTTACAAATGTTAGCAGTCAACCACAGTGATGGATAACTGGATCTCTGGCAGGGAAGTATTTTGCCCCTCAAGGGACTCTCACCAGGAGGTCTGGATACTTTCCTAAAATACAGCAGCTGTTCTTCATGGGGCCACACAACCAACGTATCAAAACAACCATAAACAGTTCCAAAAACAGAAGTTCACTCCCAAGAAAAAGGGACACAGTTAAACAATGTTATCATGACTTGAGATCAGGGAAATATTTTCTATAGCAAAATCTGTCATGCAATTTAATGCCATTTGGTAACAGCCTGCAGTTGCTGTGTTCCTGGAAAGCTGAGTGCTGTAAATGAAATTTGCCTTGTGTACATCCAACAAAGAAACAGTGCTTCATGCAACAGCAGTGCTAAAGGATGCAAAGCCTGTGCACTCGCCCTGTCTCTCGTTCTTCTTCAAACCCACAGCAAAAGCTGGGTGGCTAACAGGGGTTAACCCATTCTCACCTTCTGTCTTGCTGGTGAGAGACTTCAACTCATTAAAATGGAATGTTAGATGCAGTGTAACACTTTCTCTCTAAGAGCTTATTATTTATTTGTTCTATCAGAGTAACAATAAAATATGACATAAGTGCAAAGTATATGCCCAACCATATGCTTGTATGTTTAAAACAGTAGTTTGTAGCAGAGGCATAATAATCTGCACATTTTAGGCTTTGACAGATCACATTCTTTAGACACAGAAATAAATATCACATATTCTTGGGAAAAAATCTAATTAGGGGCTTTTTTGTCTCAGAATTAAATATTTAGTTTCTGAAAGCAAGACAACCTTAATACAAACTGGCTTAACATGACAGAGTGAAAATAAAAACAAGATAATGCATCAGGTGCTCTCCAAAAGTGATTGAGGTTAGATAAATGCAGCAGTGACAGCTTGAGAGGTGAGAGCTAGGGAGGTAGCCATTGTTAAAATGTCACTGAGGACACTGAAGGCTGAGACAGGTGCAGTCCCAGCAGTCACACCAGTCCTTTTGCTCACACACAATTTGAGTTTGCTTCTCAGTTTCAGTAAAGGCACTGGAGAACTACTGACACTAGTGAATCACGGCACAGAGTTAATCATCGGAAACATGAAGAAAGTACAACAAGGACAGGGATGTTATGGCTGCCTTGTTTTTGCTCAAAGATGAACTCTCTGACTATCTGATAACACGATTTAACTGTTTATATGGGCAACTAGATTATATGTCTCTTGCTATTATGAGTATATACATTTTAATAGAAATAGGGTCAGATCGTTAAAAAGGGCATTTCTGCTCCCTGATAAAAACGGTTTGTCTGTTTTTAGGTGACTTTTATCTTCAACACAAGACACATCTTTCTCTTTTCCGCTTCATATCAAGGATCATGCTTACCAGTATAAAATGTTGTAGTTTATATATGACTGTAAATGATGTTGTGTCTATATGGGTGTGTGTATGTGTGTGTGTGTGTGTGTCTGTTTGTAGGTGACTGAGATGAAAACTATGCTTTGGTTCTAACACCATCAGTGGTGTGTTTCATTTTAAATGATGCTTAAACTTGATACTTGATGTACTTGATGTACTGATAAGTAACTTTCTTCAAAAGCGCCATCAATGGGCCTTGTCATTTTATAGCTGTATTTGATTAAGAGTTATTAATGTGTCTGACAGCACTAATATATTTATCAACAGAATGTAAGAATACATATGAGGTCAAAAAGGCACAATGTCATGTTAATACAACAGCACTTCGGTGAACGCTCCACTGCAAGTTCTCTGCTGTTTCCTGTAATGACAGACAACTAGACAGATTGATGACTGAAGCTGACCCAAATCTTTGGTTGACAAAACACGCCACCACTTTTTTAAACCCTGGAAGAGTGTCACTTGAAGCAGACTGAAGGGACAACTCTATAGGGGGTGCCTCAATGCAGGTTTATACCCTGTCTGCTCCTCTAATACCACTGACTCTGCTGCTGCCTTTAGCCAAATGGGATCTGATAACACTCTCTGTAGTGTATAGCCACGATGTTAACAGCATTTGAAGCAAATAAAACAAATATTTACTGTGGTCCAGTTAAAAAAGAATGAAAAAACGGTTGTGAAAACGAATGAATAGAGCTTGGTATGCAAACTAAGCATTTATCTATCACAGTCCATGTTTTGTGTAGAGGCCTGTAGAGCTATATGGATCTACAAATGTCAAAAACCCATATCATAAACTCCTAAAACAATCCTACAATGATAACTGGGTTATTTCTAGGTTTAGGAAAAGGCCAACTGACTAAATTGACAAAACATCTTAACATTATGTGGAGATTCTTCAAACAGTAAAAAAAAGTTCATTAACCATCTAATTCCTAAACCTGGATTCATCCACTGAAAATTTCATAAGTGAAATGAAAGTGGTTCTTCTGTGGTGTTGCTCCAAAAATCCTTTTCCACTTATAGTTTTAGGAGTCTACTTGTGACTTCAAACTGAAAAATGAACAATGCCCTCTTATTCTGTGTACGGAAGAGGATCTTCCAAGACCAGTGGCCCACTGCCCTTTCTTTGCTGTGTTTTCCTACAGCCCGGATTAGTCCCTCAGACAAAGTGACCTACTTTTGACTCATTCTGCTGCAGCAGGCCTCAGCACCTCCTCCCAGAAAAGACAGGGTGAAAAAGAAAACAACAGTTTAGGGAGAAGTTAAAGGATTTACAATCATGCCTTCACCGATCACAACATAAAATACAAAAGAGCCAGGGGAGGGGGGAAATTGACAAATGGCTGCTGAGTGTGAGAACACTTGAAAGTCAATATTGTTCCATTTGAGCAGGGAAGGTGTGTGTTGGTGTGTTGAGACTGAGGCAGAGACAGAGTGGATGAGTGAGAAAACATCTGGAGGCCTTTAAACAGCAAACATGGACAGTTCAGCACACTATGCCCATGAAGGACTTCGGCAGAGAATTGCTCAAAGCCTGAACTGTGTGTTCACATTGCAGGTAAAAGTGGCCTGACCCTTCTTCCTAAAAGAGGAAAAACACAAGTGACTTTGTATCTGAAAATGTCAGTTCTGATTTAAACCCATTTTTTACATGGAACATATCTGATATGTGGAAAATAGTCCTCTGTTCAGAACACACACAGCTTTTACAGTCCAAAACATCATAATTCCACAAAGGTGGACCCCTTATCACACTGTAAATACCTTTGACTATGGCTATTTTTATTTTAGCATACAAGTGAGGAAATCACGAGCAGACAGTATAAACAAATAGTCATGGTACTGTCTAACAAATGAAATAATAGCTTTCCAAACCAGGTTTACCTGAAAGACATTCTAAAAAAAAAAGCAAATGAAGCGAAAGAGATTCACATAGATTATGTCTTATATATATATATATTCATTTTACGCACTGAATTTGCCTCCCTTTGCAAGCATTTTTCTTAATGGAAGGCAAATGAAAGGAAAGCCTTCTTTCTCTTCTTGTTCCACTTCCAGTAAAAAGAAGCACAGATTGGTAAAACGTTTATGCATTGTGTGGCACTGACAATAAACTGTACACTCACACACCTCAGTAAACAAGCTGTGTATTGGACTGGATGAGAAAGGAGACGGGTGCATAACACCCACCTGCGCTCAGGTCAGCTCTAAATTCCTGGCAGTGCTGTTCACCACACACAAATATACTCAGATGAAAAGGTCTCTGCTCCAAGATGTATCAATCACAGTTTCTGGGTCTTGGAGGAGCAAGCGAGTGTGTTTGAGCACGTGTGGGCAAATTCCAAAACAAGGTCTGGCAGTGACAGTCCCCACACTTTTTTGAAATGATACTATGTTCCTTTTAGATTGTACTCAATGTTTTTTTTTTAATCAAATGACTTGGTCAGCGATGTACATCGAGACTTTCCACTAACTTGCTGTGAAAGGAACTATCAGCTGGTCAGCTGTGGCAGTAGCTAAAGAATGAAGAACAGAATGGTAGCTCTACTCAAGATAATAATATATAAAGTACTTCAGATGATAATAGGATGAAGAATGGCTTGGTAGCTCTACTCATGATAATAATATATGAAGTACCCAAGATAATAATAGTATGAAGAATGGTATGGTAGCTCCTCTCATGATAATAATACACTCTTAAAAAAGGAAGCTAAAAAGATTAATTGGAGTTATGTTATTTAAAAAAAAACAGCTTTGCCTCTCTTCCCTGTAGAGCATTGCAATAGAACACGCTTTATAAATTATAAGTCCATTTTAAAGACAGCATGGGTTAAAGTTCTTTACGTTATTCATATATTTCTGCGATTAGATCATGTTGCACACTCATCTGGAATACAGAATAGATCTTCATGCCATGCATTGTTTGCTCTCTCTCTCTCTCTCTCTCCCCCTCTCCCTCTCTCTCTCACAGGAGTTGTAGTGAGAAGTGAGAGGCCTTTCATTAAACATCAACACAAGTCAGAGAAAGTGAAAACTGGAAAGAAAGAGAGGATGTGGAGAAAGGACTGTTGAAAATGGTGACATGTGGATAAAGAATATTTAGTTCCTGTGGAGTCGGCAAGATTGCAAAGAAACGGGTGACCCCAATCACAAGAGTAAAGGAAGGGAGTGGGCTTATGTATGGCACTTAACGCCTCTAGAAAAATGCAAGCCAAGAGCCTGGAGTGAACGTGTACGTCCGTGGTGAGGAAATAGGTGATTAGTCAAGACCAGATTGGTGACAGGCCATAAGCCTGCTGCGTATTTCACCAGGTGAAGGCCAAACTTTCTCAGGCCTCTCCATTTCCGAGCAGCACACTCTCAATCACTGGCCATTTCCAGTTCCCCTAACTCTTGTTCAGGCTCCCCCAGCCTTTCCCCACCACATAAAATCCCTTTTTCACATCTCACTCCCTTCACCTAATCTGGCTTCTCCTTCAATCACTTTCTCCCTTTTTTCTCGCAATTTTATTACCTGTTGGTCTCTATTCACAACAGCACAATTCTTCAACTGAATGAACTCTGTATTGACTTTCCCCTGTTCTATTAACATTTAGTCTTGCTTTCTCAGTCTCTCCTTTTCCCCCCAGTTCACGCCACTGTAAAATGCAAGGTTAAGCCCTATGTCACCCTATTCACTGTGTGTAACCGGAAACAAACATTTCCCTTCACCTCTTTCCATTACATCATTCACAAAGAATGCATGCCAAAGAATAAAAGGGAAAAAAACACACCAGCAGTGGCAAGTAGGCCAGTGAAGTCTCAAACTGTAATCAGGCCAAAAAATACAGCCCATCAAAATCTAAATCTGAACTCAACCTGAACCCTGCAAAACTAAGTCCTGCATGAATAACTAGGTCCCGTCTGATTCAGACAGATATTTCAAGCTCTTGTCAAGCTCCAGGAAAAAAGTATGGGAGTGGAGTGGACTGGCATGGTATCGCCACAGAGTTTCCATCTCTTATCCTTTCATCTGGAGCAGCTGTTACTCCTACAATGAACACTTGTATTTCTGGGCTGTACATGTTGCGTATGGTGGGGAGACATCAGAGATTGTATTTCACACCAGTTAAACACTGTATCGAAGTACAGACATTGCAGTTGGACATCAGGATATTGTTCACAGAGATACTCACACGCGCACACACACACACACACACACACACACACACACACACACACACACACACGCACACACACACACACACAC
>JBBIGA010148912.1:0-18975 GCA_037576975.1 Alestes dentex | reverse complement strand
AAAATACATAGGGTAGTGAAGCACGAAAAAAAGGCCTAAAGCGTGATCGCAGCACATTTTTGAATAGATTGTATATCTTGATGGCTTCACGAAAACTTGTGAGACCAGGCTCAGGTAACGGAAAGTATTAGATTATATTACTTTATAATAATCCCTTTCTTACATATCACATTTAATAACTGATCAGAAAGTTGTACCTACATTTTAACTAACCCTCCTAACGTTGTTGGTTGGGAAATGAAAATATAGTATGCTGGGTCTTGTTACAGTCATACCCTGCAAGGAATGTTGTATGGCTGCATTATGGAAATGAAATGACTTTCAGTGCCATTGGCTGGAGAGCAGGGTACAAAAATGTGAGGTGCAGCGGAACTTTTCAACTGTCTGAAAGGCAGAATAGGGAACAGAAGGAATAATATGTCTGCGGCAGCAATTGTGCAGACCTAAGCCTTTGCTGCTCACCTCTTCAATGATGCACTCTGGCTGCGATTTTAAACAGCATTTTGCAAGACCAGACTGGAACTGCTTGGAAATGGCCGATGCTTCTTCAAATGGCACCTTCAGGAGACTTCCAAAGTATGCAGTCAGTCTAAAATGATGAGACAAGCTTTAGTTAGAGATATTTGAGGCGAGATTCCAATAATGTTTGCATACAGACAAATTACAACTCATATAAATGTGTGATCTGTGTAAACGCGGGCTTTATCTCATGTGAGTAGCCCAAGACATTCTGAGTTGATTTATGCACTTGCAATCATCCTTGCTGAACACTTTAATATTCTGAGGTGCAGTGGAAAAACAGATATTAACCGAATGCTGTAGACATACTGGATGTTTTCTGCCAATGATTTATTCATTAATTCTAGGCAGAACATCTAAAGGAACAAGACCTTCAGCAGTTTGAAGGTACTTTGATCGCACAGTGAAAGCGGCAGGACTGTTAAAATGAGCCATTTACCCGGTTTGGTAGGATTTCAGGTACACTTGGTTGCTACAAACATTAGAGAGGAATCTCAGGAAACTCGTGAAGCTCCTCTGCTGAAACCTCTGCAAACAGAGAAAAGCTCTTATGTCATTTTCCATCAGTGTCTCTGTTTCTCATTTGTCATCATCGCCACTGTCATCATTATGAACATAATCACCCGTTACCGTAATCATAATAATTTTACACACTTTCTTTCCCCCCTCTTCATCACCATTATCATCACGTTCATGACCACCTTAATAACCTACTCTGTTATTTATTATGATCAAATTAGTCACAAAAGGCAGGGTTAATCTTTTCTTTTTGAAGTGCGAACATGTGATCAGTGTATTTTTAAGGCGTTTAGAACAGGAGGTGGGAATGGGACCACTCTTGGTTTCAGGCAAACAGAGTATCAGCAAGCTCTGTTGTTCATACATCAATGTGGAATCAGCTCAGCCTCCTACAATCCCTGGAAAGCCCGTATATGATGTGATGCCAGGACACACTACGCAATTTATCTCACGTTTTGATTCTTTCTCTCACGGAATTGCTAAATTTCTCACCACTGATGAACAGATTGCATATTGTTTGCATTATCCATAAAAGATAACAGTAATCAGTAAAAAATGACACCGTACAGTGGCACTGGAGTAAAGTGGTGCACTTTTTTCCGCAGTGGTGCCACTAGCCGTCCTGGGATTTGAACCCACAACCTTCTGATCATGGAGGCCAGCTGTGCTTGCTAAATTGTTGCACACGTGGCAGGTTTGGTACACTTCTTAGTACATCTACCCCAGGGTGTATAACTATAACTGTATCTAATGGCTAAGTAACTATATGTGGTTTATAAATAGTTGTACTCTTTTTATTTAGATTGCTTGGGAATACCAATAATCGGCCGTCACAGCACCTCTTGGTTTAAAATTACTGGTACTAATGGCAAGATCAGAGGAAACAATCTTAACACAAGCACTGCATCAGCAACATGAGATGATTATACAAACCAAGCATGACCACAGAAACGTCTGGTACTAAACCGCATCTTCAAACAAGGGTGAGAAAAGATTATATTTTAGCCTGTAGGCCAATTATTCATCCAAACTTTTACAGCCTGGCAGTCTGAAGTATGATTTCTTTAAGGCGAGAAGTAACTGTTCTCATATCCACAGTAAGCACGATGTACAGCTCATTAATCCGCATCAAGCTGTACAGGAAGCTACACATCCCACCCCCCACTCTATCACAGTTACGTGTGCAGCAAGTGTGAATACAATGGTATTCGCTGCTGCAAATGCCTACTTCTATGAAGGAAAAGTGAACTGCATCTGTACCCATGGGAACAGTGAGTAGTAGTTTTTGCCAAAACAACCAGCACTGCACCCTTTTGCTCTCAAGACATGAGGTCAGAAACACACATCAGCGCTGGTACAAGATGCTTCGTCTTCCGTGAAAAACAAGTGTTTCATGAATGACAGTGCGTCACTGCATGGAGAATACATCAAGAAGTTGCTTCTTGAGGCACACACGCAGTCCACTTTGATGTAACAAGTACACCTAATTCAAAACCTTTTCTTAGACGGTCATTTTTTTGGTCATTGCTTTTGTCATTTGTGAGAGTGTGTCTGTGTAAAATGTCACTTTTGTTTTGTACACTGTTGACCAAACAAAAAAAATGTTTGGAGAAAATGTAAAAAAAAAAATATATATAAACAATGTATTATCCCTTGGAAATGTTAAACTACACAACACTCTTACATTATTTTACAATTGTAGCAATTAAAACAGTGATGTTAAGAGCAGAGTGTGTGCATGTGTGTCTCCGTTTCATCCATCAGAAACTGAATCAGGAGTGAAGCTGCTGGAATAGAGACCATAGAAAAGCTGCTCTACACACACTACTGCACTCACAACACATATGGAGGCATTTCATATTTTTTACACAGCTCACACTGCAATAGTTCAGAAAAGAATAGCAACCTGGGCATTTTACACACACACACACACACACACACACACACACACTGTTGCAAATTGTACAAACAGTGAACAGAAAAAAGGGAAAAGTCTTATTTTTTTTCCCCATGGCTGTATTTTAGCCATTATTAAAGCAAAGTTAAGTGGCCCCACAACATGAACACACCACAACACACAGTGTGAAAAATGTGAATTTTTAAAATCTGCATTTAACCCATTCACCAAGTGAAGTAGCAGTGATGCAGCCCCCAGGGAGCAGTGTGTAGGGGCGGTACCTTGTCCAAGGGTACCTCAGTGGTGCCACTGGCAGCCCTGGGATTCAAACCCATGTCCTTCTGATCTTGAAGGTTCTCAGGTTGCAACATGAAATTAGAGATGCAGGAAAGGCTCCCATCTTTAATGATGATACTGATGATGATTCATTCTTTGTGATGTCAGTATGCATTACATGAACTGTGTTACTGAGTGTAGTATCACAGGAATGGGTTGAGCTCTAGCCATCTCCTCCTGCAGTGTAAAAGGGCTTATTCTTAGTGTTTAAAACATGGTGTACTGGACAGTGTGCTGTGCTTGTCTGTACAGTCTCATCTTTGTTATGTTCTGAGAAAAGTACATATGACTGATGTTTGAATCATGATCACCATTGTTTTGTAAGTGTTTTTGTAGTGCGCGTGTTCTTTCCTCTCCTGCATAAAAGGCTGAATAGCAATTCAATGTATTTCCGTTTCTGTCCTTAGGATCTCTTTTTTTTTTTTCAGTAATTGCAAAGTCATGTCAGGCTTCAGATGGAACGTGAATTTTCTTCCATTCTTTAGAATGACGGCTCATGTAGCGTACAGTACAGTAATCATGTGCTAACCTTTATTGCTTATTGTGTTCACTATGTCATTACTTCTTTTTTTTTGAACATTTGCAGAAAGGTAATCCAGAGTAAAATGGCTGCTTTTCAACATACCTCTTTGAAGAAGCAGGGTTTCGAAGCAGACGGACTGCAGCAGCTCTCCGCCATCCTCGCGTAATTTTGGGTTGCATTGAGGACAAAACCTGCTGGGATACTCTGGTGTCTCCGAGCAAACTCGTACACGTACCTAGCAAACACAGGAGGTGAACTGATTCTGCATCACAAAGACTCACACTAACTGCATTTCAAAGAAGTTGTTTGGGCCAGGGAACTTGAACGTGCAACTGTGCAAGCCAGTGTGCTCATGGTTAATATTTACGTCCATGAATTCTTCATCACTAACCCCACCACATTTATAATGATCTCATTATAGATTAAGCAGATCTGCAATCCTGCACAGTCCAAAATAGCAAAAGGACAAAGATGAAAGATTAGACAATGGAAACAACAACAGCTCAGTGTTCTACTAGAATAATACATGGAATAAAGGTTTTTTTTTTAATAACATTATTTTAGTTCCCTGAGGAACTGTATGTGTAAATGAGATGAGTCTTTAGAACTTGTATTATCAATGTAGGATGCTTAGGAACTCTTACAATGGGAAAGTTCTTTGACTTTAGAAGGTATATAGTGCAGTGTACAAAAAGAGTGTTCTCTAAAGAAGCATCCACAGGAAGATTCTTTATGGAATCAGTAATGGCTCTTCTATGGCATCACCTGTCTGGCACCTTTATTAAGTAGAGCAGTCATAGGACATCCCTGGGCATCATGTAAGCGAAATGTTGAACTAATAACTTCATTTAAACATGCAAATACATTCATTTGTTCATTCAAGCCACTGAGGGGCCTCTGTTCTCTTTCGTTCTGCTTCAGTGTCTTCTATTAGCTGTGTATGTAAATGCCAAACAAAACTCTGTTCCATTACTTGACCATTTGTGAACAGTGAAGCAATTAAACACTCTCTAAAAGGTGAGGTGGCTTGCAATTTTCAGGGCCTCAGAACTGTGACCTCTTGTATATTGTTGAAACTCACTGGGAGACAGAAAAAAAAAAAAAAAGTCTTGTTACTTTCAGACAGTTCTGATTGAGACACCATCTACTTCACAAGAGAGCCCAAAGTAATTATCACCCTATACCTGCTCTTTACAAAGCTATTGCTTTTGGAGCAAAAAGAATGACTTGAATGTACGTGCGCTCTTAAAAATAACTTACTGGTTTGGACATATGATCCTAATGAAATATTTCTTTATATTCACACCACTTTTGGAAAACAGGAGTTAAAGCATCGATTGAAAGGTTCATCAGTGGTTCGTTTGCATTGCAAGCCTTCACTGCAAATATCATTAGCTTTGATCAGCTCCAGCTTAAATGCTTCTGCAGTGTTTGCTAGCAGAGACCTAGCCACAAACTTGCAATGATTACATAACATGCAACATATGATGCCTAGTGAGGGTGAGAGGGTTAAGAAGCATTAATTCCAATTAGAATATTCTCATTAAAGAGGATCCTTATTAAATATACCGCCTGATGCCTGGGACATTGTTTCACGATGGTTTTGAGGACATTTTATGATGTATTTGAAAATATCTTCATTGTGCAGAGGTATGTGATGTTCACTGTAGGGCAAAAGAAAACATAGTTTTTCAGATTGTACCACTATCACCATTATATATAAAAACGTAGACAGGGGTAAATTCACTGGTCGGTTTGAATCGTAAATAAAGAGGCTAGTGGTGCTGTAGACGTCGCAAGCCCTGTCACATCGCAACCTCCTGTTACTTCCTTCATAAAAAAAAAACCTGAGTTGGAAATATTCTCCATTTCTCATTAAACTCTCTGAATGAAAAACAATCTGTGGAATATCCCTTTAAGTTTGCATGAACTCTGATAGAAAAATATCTCACATGAAAGTGGCTCTGATCTGATATGAAAACATCCGATTTGTGTGTGCACACAGCTCTGAAAAACCTAAAAAAAAAATCATTTTTTCTTCTCCAAGCTGGTAATGTGAGCAATGAGTTTTGTTCGATTTTTTCCCCCTCCTATGCAAATTAGGGAGGCTGCTTTCTTTTCTTCTGAAAGAAAATATTAGCTTTTTCTTATCATTTAAACACTGTAATTTTAGTATGTGGAGACAGATTTTTTTGTTTTACATGTTTCTTGTTTCACCATTTATGTTACTTTAGTTAACTGCAATTGCTAAAAAAAAAAAAAAAAAGATTGTATTCTCTATGTTTTTGCTTGAGTGGGAGTGTTCAACAATGCCAGTCTGTTCTGTTTAAAACATTTGTTATCTTGGCAGAGAGGCCAAGATAAGGAAAGGGAGGAAATCAGTGGCAAGGTTCTTTTCAGCCAAGCAGAAACAACAACTTAGATGGGTGCAAAAAGGTTAAAACCCCTTGATATATTAATAGATAATCATTAATAACATGGTAATTACAGATGTGCACCCTTCTGACCTCTTTTGACCTTTTGAACGTTTGTGAGGAAAGTCCCTGGGGAGTGGTGTGGTTGCAAGACATCATCTTTTTTAAACTTAGAGGAATGTTTTGAGTGTTTCTCTGGTTGACCAGAGGTTCATATTTGGTAAATGGAAATCATAAGCATTGTCTTGGTAATGGAGAATGGTCAAGGTAAGAAAATGGAGAATGGTCAAGGTGAGATGTTCTTAGCCAATGAGAAAAGATTAGCAGAGAATGTACAAGTATATTAACCTGTGTTACAACCTATAGCCATAGGCTTGTGAAAATTAATATTTTCCTCTCACCAGATGAGTTGAACCTTTGCACTTTATTTAAATATATTATTGCACCTGAGGTTTCGGGGGGGGGGGGATTTCCATCCCAAGCAATCCCACAAAAGGGCATGGATTAATCTTTTATGTAAAGGCCAGCAGGTACTTTTTTTATTTTTAGCACGAAGCAGATAGGGGAATGACGTGTATATGTGAGAATATAAGAGCAGAACCCGTGTGAGGTTAATAAAGGAAAGCTGTTCGACAAGCTGAAGCTGCACATTTACATACACAGTTTCAAAATCAGTGATTATAATATACTGTGGTGGGCTGCCACCCCACCCAGGGTGTGTCCCTGCCTCGCACCCGTAGTCCCCGGGATAGGCTCCAGGTACCCGCAACCCCAGTAAAGAATAAGCGATTGAAGAAAATGAATGCATGAATGAATGATTATAATCTAAAACTACAAAAATCACATTCCCTGCATTTAAGGCTCAAAGGAAAGCCGCAAGATCTGAAACTAGAGCTTGACAATAAAATGGCAAGTGAATAAACGAACAAGAGATGCTAAACAAGATTTAGGATTATTAGTAGTCAGTATTAAGTATAAACCAAAGGCCTAACCTTAAACCATTTCCAAAACAGAAAACCAATGTTAAATTAGCAGCATGACTTGTTCTGATTGACCAGGCTTTGCCTCACACTGAGCTTTGCCAGAAGGAGGCTCGCTAGCTTATGTTGTTCAGTGGCTGGATCATTGCTAGCCTTGCAGCCAGACTGTTCTGCAGCTCTTTGAACACTCTGGAAGTACTCCATTCAAACTGTCACTGTGCTACACCATGATGAATGAGGATATTCCCTTCTCTAAAATATCATTTCCTCATGCCTTTTTCAGTCTCCACTCCAAGAAGTTCTAAGCTCGTCTTCTTTCCGTAATAAGTCAAGACTGTCTGACATGACATCTTCCTTCTTTTGACACATTATTCATGCTTCTTTTTGGTTTTCTACACAAACAAATGTTAAAATCTTGTTAAAATCGTTGATAATGAAAGCTTGTGCACAATAGATCACAAATTATTGAAAAATGAAAGCGTGTGCACAATAGATCACAAAACGAGTTCTCTATTTCTCATGCAAAAAAAGAGAGAATTGCTGAAATTGGAGCCTGGTAATAGAGTGGTTTCAAACTGCCTGGAGATTTAGTGTTCAATGGCAGCGAATCTTGGCTGGTGGAGTTGGAACAGAGCACATTCATTTGCATCTGGGATGCAGGATGCATCACTGCCAGCATTGCCATCAAATGTAAAATGGTGGTAGAGGAAAATATTTGCTAGGCCATTCCTTGCATAAAGGTCCTTTCAATGGCTAGTTCTTTAAACCCTTCAGACCTTGCATCTACTCGAATGGACATGACATGTTTTTTAGCCCAAACCAATTACAATGTGTGATCTCTCGATTTAAATACTGCTTGGTCTCTATATACCTAATTATCCAATCACAGTGAAATTAAGACTAGTTGCTTGATCAGAGGGAGCTTCAGCCATCAGACAAAACAAGCATGACTCAACAGCTGGATAAGAGGAGGACTAAGCACCTTTTTAACCACAGAAATACTAATTTATGTTCACGGTAGCCTAATCAATTTGCATGTACTGCAACTTCTACTTTATGAAATTATAGTATTGCAAGTCAGTTTGAATATATTTCATAGTTGTAAAGCACAGGATTTTTGTAAAGTTTTATGTCCATCCCAATGGACATCAGGTGTTGAAACACATTAGCAGACGCTTGATTATTTAGCATCAGTATGCCAGTTTACTACTGTAGGCCATTCACTACCATAGTCAACACTTTCTTTGAGAATCCTCACATCAGTGTGGCACATACTTTGAGGCCATATGAGTACATCAAACAGTATATACCAGATGACATCTTTGATTTGATGACACAACACCAACATTTACAGCATGCAAAGTGGCACACTAGGGTTCGAAAACACTATTACAGGAGAAATCAGATCTCGAGTTGGTCTCCACCTAGCTATGGGAGTGAAGAAATTGCCATGAGTGTCCATGTACAGGGAAACTGTACAAGACATTGGTCTTTTTAGAAACATCATGTCACGTGTCAGATTCTTCCAGCTCCGATCACATTTGCATCTGGTCAACAATTTGGAGAAGCCAACCGAAAACCTTGATGTGTTCTTCAAAGTACATCCGCTCTACAGTGCCATTACGACGACAACAAAGAGGCCACCTGATGCAAGAGTGCACACTGTACAGGAAAAACATGTCTTTTCTTACAAATGCAACATTCACCTATGCTTTGTGCCACACCGTAACTGGTTCAAAGCAGCTCATCTGAAAGGAATGAATACATCATAATGCAAACAAACTATTCAACATGCATACAGACCTCCACACACACACACACACACACACACACACACACACTCACACATTCAGACATACAGACATTCAGTTCAGATGTTCACATGCAGACAGACGTGCACATACTGTTAAAATGTTCAGTTCATATATGATATATTTGTTACATGATTACTATATTAAAATATGGCAACTGATTCTGTAATTGTAATGGTATTTTATGTTCATTTAGTCGTTGTGTCTATTGTAATGGACATGAGAAAAAATATATTAAAAAGTGAGTTGGCGACAAAAACAAATTATGACTCGGTTTCTTTATTGGAGAACAGTAAATATCAGCTGGGGAAAAAATGTTCAGTAAGCAGAAAAAAACTCAGGTTTGAGGGTATTAAAGAGAAATTCAAAACTTGATAGTTCAATTTAAGATTCAAGATTCAAGATTTAAATGAAAATGTAAACAATATAAATATAAATATAGTTGTATATACAAACTCCACATGTGGACTAAAATCTAAACATTTACAGTGGAGAATAAATAGAATATGGGTAAATTTTCATTGTGCAAATCACTGAGATGTAAACCCATTCATTCAGAGACACATTGGTCTGACTTTAAATGGTGTATTAACTTACTGATTCAGTCTGGGCTGGGTTTGCCTTGTATGTAGGGATGGCAGAGCCAGACTATGTTCCTTGGAGGAGCAGAGGGAGCGAGGAGAAACATAAGGCTGAATGATGGGATTAAGGTACCTGGGTGCCGAATCAAATTTCACTGTGTGTGCAAGCGTTTGTGACTTGAACTTAATTCAGGCAGCCATGGGTAGCCAGTGTAGATCAATCAGCAGTGGGGTGACATGTGACCTTTTGGGCTGCTTGAAGAGCAGCTGAGCTGCTGTGTTGTGAACCAGCTGTAAGGGTCTTATCATGCAAGCTGGAAGACCCACTAGGAGGGCATTGCAGTAATTGAGGCAAGAGAAAAGAACCTGGTCTCATGAGTTTTTGTGAAGCCATCATGATATACAATCAATTCAAAAACGTGCAGCAATCTCGCTTTAGGCCTTGTTTTCGTGCTAGGACAACTCTTCTTTTTTTCCTGCTAGGACAACGCTTCACCACCTTATGTATTTTAATGTGCACTGCATAACATCGCAAGTATCAGCGCGAACTGGTGACTGAGGGACAGCAGGAGAGAAATAATGAGTTGATTCCTTATCGTTTTTGTTTGCAAAGTGGTTGAAACAGGTTGAAATGCTGTGAGACAGGGAAAGTAGGGTAGTGAAGCATTGTCCTAGCCTGAAAGAAAGGCCTAAAGCGTGATTGCAGCATGTTTTTGAATAGATTTTATGTTGGGTTGGAGATACCCATGGCTTGTACCAGGAACTGGGTGGCATACTGAATCAGGTGTGGCCTGATTTTCCTGATTATATATAGGACAAAGCTATGGGATACTCTGGTGGGCAGCTGATTGGATGGAGGTGTTTGACCCAAGCATGATACCTCTCATGAACGCCCAGAGAGGTAAGGTTTGAACCAAGAATGGGCTCTGTCTGAGATGCCCATGTTTGAGAGTATGGATAGGGGGATGTCGTGATCAGCTGTATCAAAGGCAGCTGATAGATCCAGAAGGATAAGAACCGAGGACTAAGCTGCCCCTCTGGCCAATTTTAAAGCTTCAGTCACAAATTGAAGAGCCATTTCAGTGGAACCGGTCTTGAAACCAGACTGGTTTGGATCATTCTGAGAGAGGAATTCTGAGACCTAGGAGTTACAATATCTGCTGCTTAAACATTCATTTACACTACAACCTACCATGAAGCTACACATGTCCACTGAGTTCTTAGGTGAAATCTTGAGTAATGTAATGGTAAAATGATTGTAGAGCTGAAAGACAAATCCTTGGGAACTAAGTCTGCTGACGTCCACTGATACTGAATACTGATAAAATATGAAATCTATCTAACTCAAATACTCAGTAGGCGCTTTAAATTCTGATATTTATAACATTCTAGACAGACACTTAATTACGGACACCTATCTTGTATATGCACTCATTGAGGTTCACTTTATTCACAGTTACAGACTGTTTATCTGCATCAATTGTCCATCATTAGCCTGTTCACTGTATTAGACACTAGATCTAGACATTAGACTTTAGATCTAACCAGTTGGTCCACTGTGCAGATGTGAAGTCATTGACAGTTCCAGTACCAGTACTGGTTTTCTTGCAACACTGATATTGACCCTTTGATTTTGTAGATTTTTTTAAAAAGTAATACTTCTGTAAATTACAATTTTTGTAAACGTGGTGCATCAATGATCTTGTATAAAGTACCTCCACATACAGGATAATAAGAATTGTATAGCTATTAAAGTGTATTTTGCCAAAACTACACATTTGGACTAAGAACCATTTAGTAGATACAATAATTGGAGGCAAATGCTTAACCTCAATCATGTTGTTTGTCTTCAGTAAAAAATACAGCAAATTGCTCAGCCCTCCAGCTTTCCAGCTTGCATTCCTCCTGCAGAAACCGTTGCCTTTTTGACTCTTTTCTTTGGAGAAATCTCAGGCTTAATGAAAAGGTCATTGACCCAGTAATTAAATGCAGTGGTCCCAGATATGCACCTGATGACAGATGCCAGGTCTTCAGATCTCTTTTACTTCCCCCCCTCCACACTTCCCTTTGTTTGGCCAGAAGCTTTCTCCAGCAATTTCCTTGTCGTTACGGTAAAGTGGAAGATTGCTGAGTTGTCTTTATGGATGCAGAACAGCAGGTCTGATGATGTATGGAAATGTCACTGCACATACTCAAAGCTAAACGCTTGAGGGAACCAGAATCTTCTTTAATTTATCTACTATAAAGGCCATTAATGTCACACATTTACATTTTGAGAAGGTTTTTCTTGGAGTTAATTCCAAGTCAGATCACCAGGAGAGGAGCTGTTGACACTTGTGTTCAGAAATCGGGAGGCCACTGATTATGCACAGCTCTGAGCAGTGATGTTCCCCTTTGAATATTTTGTGTGTGTGTGTGTGTGTGTGTGTGTGTTTATGTCTTGTGAGAATCTTATGTCTTCATGATAGGAACAAAAATTAACATTCTAAGGAAAAGCTAAAATAGCAGAAAAATGGCCTTTTGGTGACGGAGGTCAAGGTTTAGGTTAGGTGAAGGTGTATTTCTTTGCTACAGTATTACATAGGTCAGTGGAATTCCCTCACAAATACAGTAATGTGTGTGTGTGTCCATAGGTGTTGTTAAAAGAAAAGAGAGGTTAACAACAATATAAATGGTGGCGTCATCAGAGGAGGAAAAGTCGGGAGAATCCAAAGAGCTAATAAAGCCTCGCACTACAGCAACAAATATCAGACTCCAGTTCTCATAAGCCACAGCACTGCTGTCGTTAGCTAATTAGCTAGAGGATCAAGCTGAGCGTTACAGAGAAAACGTTCATCTCAGCAGTGCTGTGGCCTGGAAAGAACTAATTCGGACACGTCTGTATAAAACAAATCAACAGTAAACAAATTAAACCAACTATCCAAACTTCACAAAAAGAAAAATACAATTAATTCTTGAATGTTTGTCACACGCATTGCTTCGGTGCAGTTCGAGTGATGTGGGAAGTATAGTTTTTCATTTCAGTGCTCAAGTTTCAGTGAACCCCCTCCTCCAGTTCCACCCACAAGCTAACATCGGGAGGATAAATGCTAGCACATGCTCTCTCCTTCTCTCCTCGTCCACCTTTTCGAACTGTCACTATTACACTGTCACTGGACAACCCAACATGCTCAGAGGAGGATGCTTCTTTTCTCAGGTAGCAGACACCTACACTGAGTAGCATCATGCTAAGTGAAGGGGGGCACCTTGCGCACCCTGAGAAAGCAAAGCCTGTTGTGTTCTCTTGGACTCCCACCTGTGGATGGCTGAGGCACATGGCCAATAACAGGTCAGAGCTTTCACACAGCCAGTGTGGCAGAATGTCCCAGACATGGCACAAAAGTGTCCCACAGTGAAACAGTTGAAATAAGCTATGAGGATCATTCATTCTCTCTCTCATTTTCTGTAACCACGTAATCCTCACTAGGGTCCTGGGTGCCCTGAGACTATCCTGGGGTCAATGAGCATGAGGCAGGGAGTAACCCTGAGCGGGGCACTGGCCAACCGCAGGGTGCACACACCAGTTATGAAAATCATGGAAACGTTAAAAAAAACACAAACAAACGCGATATGCTCTAAAGGTAAGATTTACAAAAAAGCGTGAACTTTTTGCAAGAGCTAAAATTTTGTGAGCCCAAATGGATTTAGTTTGTACTTGCTTTACTACCACCTGTCACTGAAAGCCTGCCACGCACCCAGGCTGACTCACCTGAATTATGGAGGCTAAAAAATCAGATCCACACTTATAGCTGGAAAAACACAGTGTGAAAGAAGAAAATCTCTTTATAACTAAAGTTTCTGAACAATCTGGAAGATAAAGTTTCTGGCGAATCAAAAAAAAAAAAATATTGAAGGTGGACCCCCCACATACAAAACAATCACACATTTCAAAGAAAATTTAAATGTGTTAATATTTTTAAAAAGTATACATAATAATAATAATAAAAAAAATAATAAAAAAAAAAAAAAATAATAATAATAATAATACTTTTAAGGTATTTGACAAAGTGTGCATACCTTTTCACACAGTGAGAGTTAATGATAATCGCCCCTTAGTGAAAGTGTGGGTGGAGAAAACCAGTAATAAAACTTAGGAAATGAGCAGAATCATGTTTTCATCATTTTTATTTTAAATAAAATTATAATTATTTGAATGCATACTTAAAGCTATTCACATACAATAACTACTGTTAACAGTAGCTCTTGACAGGTTTTTCTGCTGTGAATTTTGATCTCCACTTTTAACACCTTTATGTTCTGTAAAGCTTTTATACCTCACTCCAAACTGTACAAGATCCTACTTGTTTGTAATAACAAATCTGAAGCAGAATACTTCTGTGATGGACTATAGTTGTGTGCTTAAAATGCATATTCATGAGAATCTGCATTTTACCCTGCAGCCCAGTGGAGACTTTGTATTGCTTTTCTGTGTGCGTGTTTAAAATGCAGCATTTAAACTATTTTCAACCTACAATGCCAATGAAGCCTAATTATTATTCAAGAATGCAAAATTCAACTCCTAAATATGACACAAATCAGATGAGGGGCACTTACAAGATCAAAATCAAATCTGACAAGATAATATTGATCATAACTTTCGAACTGTGTGCATGTTTTTTTTAGGCATCATGTGCACGTGTGTGTGTGTGTGTGTGTGTGTGTGTGTGTGTGTGTGTGTGTGTGTGTGTGTGTGTATGCTTCCAGGCCGATAATGTGTAACTGAACAATAAAACTTGCAATGTAAATTTAACATACAGCTCTGCAAATGTTTCTCAGGTTTGATCTTTTTATAGGTGCCAGTATTGAACTGAACAATAGCTTTTAAGAACTGCTGACAATATTTCTCTTAATTTCCAAATGAAAATATTGTTCTTTAAAGGATAATTTTAAAGATAATGACAATACATTAAAAAAAAAAGAGAAATGATGCAGTGTTTACAAAACTTGAAAAATTCAAAGAAAACAAATCTCTTGTTCACTCTTAAACAAAATGGCAAATAATTACCTTCGATGTACTTCTAGTAGTGTTTTGCCATCCAACTGGTCTCACTGCGAGAGGAGAGTGCTGATTACAGCAGTGCTTTTATTCTTTTCCTCAATAAATAAGGTGTGATTCAGGTGATCACTAATCAGTACCTCATACAGCAGAATGAGTTGCTTGTGTAGGAATTTAACAGACACTGGCATGGAATGGTTGTCATACTCATAGAGATGCTGATTTAAAAATGGTCTCATAGCTCTATTAGATGGATTTTAATGTGGTGTTTAGCTGACAAGAAGCTTAATGTCTGGTAAGTAGGCTTGGATAGAAAATGCTCATCGTATGTAGGGTACTAATGTCATTCTCAATGTTTATTTGTTTATTTATTTATTTATTAACAATGTAGTACAAAATAACAAAAGTCTAGAATCACTTGCACCTTCATTAAAACCTTATGTATCTGAGAAATGTGACCCTCCTCCCCCTCAAATCTCCTAGTTGCTCCTCAAACTAGCTCTCACAGTATTTGCATTCTTGGCAAAAATAAGTCCTTTTTCGCATAATGAAGAAGAACGATATAGAAATGCAAATGCAGTACATTAATATCTGTAAGTAATGTGATCTGAGTGGGAACTTTCTCTTTTTTGAGTATATAAAGTACATGGCAGATGGGGTGGCAGGTGTCACCTCCAGCAAGTTTGAGCTCATGAGCTTCTCTTGTAGTTCGAAAGTCAGCTGTAATAGGTTCATCCATTCTCACATAATATTATTTTTCTCCAAATGAATGTTTAAAAGGAGGCATGATAGAAAGGGCTTCCTGAGGCTAATATCACATTCAGGTTGAGCTCTGAATCCGTTGCTTGGCTCTCTGCGGTAACTGCTTCTAGAAGGTAAAAAATGCGATTTTCAGTTGCGGTGCCAGATTTGTCTTCTGCACGGTGCACGAAATGGGTGGAAAAGTAAAGAATCACCTGCCCTGTCACCCGGCCTAAATGGGCTGCTATAGATTTGACTAGTTATTCGTAGTTTTTTCATTATAATGGAATGAAATAACAGTACCTAACCCTTTAGACTGTCACTGCACTCTGCTATTATAAGAAAGTTTGATAATTACCCAACCCTTCTGTCATAAGCTACAATATCATTATATGACATAAAATGAGACATTTGTAAAATTATGTTTTCAATGTCATAAAGACAGCAATGCATACTTCATGATTTATTATTGGTCTTTTTATTCTAAGGTGCCCTCATAATGATCATACTGTATGCAGTTAGGACTGGAGCTGTGAAGCTGCTTCAACATGAAATACAGCACACACAGCACACAACAAGTACCTGTCCTGTCCCTGCCTAAAATGGGCACATCATGCACTGTATCATATAATCATGAACGTGCTGAACATGTTATGCAATGGAGCTTAATGTGGAAATCTTTATTAGTAGGCTGTGCTTGTGCCAAAACACCCACGGGGGTAATGCTAATTTCAGTTCTACACTGCCACACATGGACTTGTGACAGAAGTGTAAACAGCACGAAATTCTTTCTCTGCATTTAATCCATTCCTCAAGTGAAGCAGCAGGCAGCCTGGAACACAGCATCCGGGGAGCAGTGTGTGGGGACAGTGCTAAAGGGTACCTCTAGCAGTCCTGGAATTCAGACCTACGACATTCTGATGGCAGGGGCGACGCCCTGACCACTAGGCCACCGGAGGCCTTTTGCATTCAGCCAACACTTCCATGTTCTAGGTTTCAGTTTATCTGCAGTAACTCCTTCAGTAACTATTTCAACTTAAACTCTAAATTTAGTTTCTCATGAATGGCTCAGATTTGTAGGGAACATGGTTTTCCACTTGTAGAAGTGTCTCGATTTTTCTCCACAAAGACACAGCTGCCATGGCTGCCACTGATTGGGTTGAGTTGAACAAGAATGGGGCCTGAGCAAAAATGGGGCAACAGGAGAACTAACTATTGGAAGTTTACTCTTCAGTTTGAAGATGGTTAAAAATGACCATTCCTAGAGGTCTATCAATGGTCAGCCAACCAATAGCCAGCAAAATAGTTGTTATGGGAGGCATGTATAATTAAGTGGCATTGAGTAATTCCTCTGGCAGTGCATGTGCTAATCAACAAGCTATTGACAATTATGGAACTGGCTTTAGCTGTTAATCAGGAGGGGTTAGCATTAGGCCCAGTTTGTGATGATGACCAGAAGATGTGTGACAGATGTTCATTTGTACCAGAAGTACTTATCACGCTTCTGCTTTCTGAAAGTAGGCGTTGTTTTATCATCACTGTTTAGCTGATATATTGCCTGGGGCAAGCAAAACTACAAAATTCCACAAAATCCAGTGTAGCATAATGGGACTGAAAGGCTTGGGCATGAGGGCACAGGATGCCAGTGTCTTGGCAGAAACACTGCAAAAATATCTGAACATTAAAAATTAAGTGTGACAGATTCCGTGACAGCATGGTGTGTTGTGTTGCTGCTGGTGATTTTTTTTCTAAACTGAGCTAGATGGAGAAAGAAGTTGTTTTTGCAGAGCATTTATTGAGACCTTCACAGTGTTTACAAAATAAGATCTTAATAATGATGTCAAGCCAGCCATGTCAAGGATTTGCTGAAAAAGAAGTGGTACATGGGGAAAAAAATGAGTAAGAGTTGCCAGATGAACTACAGTTGATGTTTAGGGACAAAAACTATTGTTACTATGTAGCGAACAACTGTATACCTAACAAATATGTTTTTTGTTTCTGTAGTAAAAATGGTTAAATGACAGTGACCAGGTGTGCTGGTTAGTGTTCCTACTGCTAAACAAAGGTCCTACACTGGAGACAAAAACTAAAATTTGGAGACAAAACTAAAATCTTCATTGTTCAAATAGAAAAAAACGTTTTTTCCCAAAAATATATGCATATGACGCAGGCCCTTTTTGCTAAAAACTGTATTTCAAGCTCAATTTGAACAAATTCGCACTTCAATTTCCCCTTTTTTTAACATTTTTTTTTTAAAGTAATGAGCAATAGGATGATCAAGCAATCCAAAAATATTGGCACTGGCAGAACTGGGATTCAAATCCATGACCTTCTGATCATAAGGGAACTCCCTAACCACCAGACCACCGGCTGCCCCTGATGACCTTCTTTGGGTAATTCCCTGATGACCTCTCCTTTTGTCCAGTACTAAACATTTGTGCTCCGTAGTATAGTGGCAATGAGACAGGTTGTCTCAAATGCTCCTCTTTTTTTTTTTCTCTCATTCCAGCTTATTTGCTCCCTGTGGTTTGAAATATTTCCTTTGGTGTCACTTTTAATATTCTTTCTGGTGATAAAGCAGGCAGAGGGGTACAAATTAGCTTCCTTCTGGTTGCATTCTGATAGTCCCATGTTGCATAATCTTGTCCAGAGGGAAAGTTCCTTTTCTCACACACATACAAGACTGTGGGTGAAATCAGTCACAAGGAAACGGGTGTGCTCGAAGTAGAGTCACGGAAACACACACATGCACACAAAGAACCGAATGTAATGCTCATCTGCGGCTAAATGCAGCAAGATGTCACTATCCCTGCACTAACTTTGCCTGGGTAGGGCAAGAGATGCTACTCGTTGTCTAACCATTGTTATTCAAGCTCAGCGTAGGCACACCAGTCCCACAAGTGTTGGCATTTCACTCAGAGTGGTTTGTCAGGGAGGAAAACAAGGTGTTTTTATTTTTTTTTGGAGAACTTAGTTCCCTTGTTTGCTTGAGTTTTTGTGTTTTATTTTCCCAGTACAATTCATTGGAGTCTTTGTCGCTGCGGCATCAACACTGAACAATGTCTCCTCCAGTATATTTATTGTTTACTTGTTGGGCAGCAGCCTTGGACTTATCCTTATCTGTTGTTCTGCAGAGACCCCTACGTAATCCTCGTAGAAAACAAAAAAACAAACAAAAGAAAAAACAAATGATTACAACGGGATGCCAATTAATTAGGTATGTGTACCTTGTAAGCCACGCTTACTGTCCAATTTACCCGAAACATTTAATACATAATTGCACCCTGTAGCTTTACTGTTGCAGTCTGTAACACATCTGTTGCTGAATAATTTATAAGAACCTCTACCCATCCATCAGCGCAAAGAGACCACCCTGGGGCTGCTGCTGACCAGACATTTTGTTGGTAGGTAATTCTTAACACCACACAGGATCAGTCATGACCGGGGCATTTCAATGTATGTGGTGCAAGTATACTCTGTAATATCCAAATAAAGTAAAACCAAATAGTCTGCCAGTGTTTATCTTCAATTCAATTCAAATTCAAATTCAAAAATACTTTATTTATCCCCCAACGGGCAATTAAAGCAAGCGGAATTGCAATCAATAAACAAACATCCA
>JBBIGA010148861.1:0-18980 GCA_037576975.1 Alestes dentex | reverse complement strand
ACGTTGTTTTGTTTTTACTATGTACTGTGTATATGGTAGAAATGACAATAAAAACTACTTGACTTGACTTGACTTGAGAAAAAAGTGGCCCAGAGGTTCAAAGTATTTTGTGAACCCCTGGGTCAAAATAACAGGCATAGATCTTATTTAATAGAAAATAACCCTAATTATTACAATAATTGTTCAGCCCCCAATCATTCAGCCCTACAGGGCAGTATGTGAAACTACCATATTTTAGTTTGTGGTTTTTTAACCGCCTCTACTCCATCAAGCTTCAGAAAACTACATTATGATGCATGTCATATTTAAGTCTACAAAGTGGTGCCACATTTCTAAATACTATCAAAAACTAAATACTATCAAAAACTGAATACAAATGATTTTCCATATACTGGACTTAAACAGTACTAATCATGCTCTCTTTGTCATTAAATACACAGCTGGTCACAACGTATCAGAAAAGTAAAGTAAAGTGGCATTTGGCAGGCACCCCTATCCAGAGTGACTTACAATCAGGTACAGGGACAATCTTACAGTCATTAGTTACAGGAACAGTCTTAAAGTCATTAGTTACAGGGACAGATTTACAGTCATTAGTTACAGGGACAGTCTTACAGTCATTAGTTACAGGGACAGTCTTACAGTCATTAGTTTCCGGGGCAGTCTTACAGTCATTAGTTACAGGGACAGTCTTACAGTCATTAGTTACAGGGACAGCCTTACAGTCATTCGTTTCCGAGGCAGTCTTACAGTCATTAGTTACAGAGACAGTCTTACAGTCATTAGTTACAGGGACAGTCCCCCTGGAGGGTTAAGTGTCTTGCTCAAGGACACAATGGCAACTACCACCCCCTCAGAAAAGTATTTTGTGAAGTAGTTTGTCACCATAAATATCACCACACCACCGAGCTTTATTTTTAAGTGGCAGAAAAAAATTGAATTCACCAAATGTCCCTTTTATTTAAATTACAGCATTAATTAATTATTCACTGACACACTTATTTATAAAATTCAGGTTTCAAAATGCCTACCCCTATTGTAACATACTGTAAGAATGGACAAGGGTGTGTTATACAGTGCCAGAAACCACATAAACAAATGTATTTGGGATTACTTAACAACTCAATGCAGATTTACATAAGAGAATGAGATTGCATTACTTGCTATAGAAGTGAATATATACTAAATAGCTACAATAAAAAAGATTGTGGGTGACAAAGACCCAGTTTACTGGACACAGATCAGTGTTAAGCTTAGTCTTAGTCTTTTTAGGCTTAAACTTCACTTAGGTCTAGGAAACCCACAGACTACCTTTACGTCTTAGCTACATTAGCCTTGTAGCTCCAGCACAGAACTAAAGAGGTGATCATCAGACACCAAACACGTTTTGACTGACAGACCACGAAGGGTGAAAAATTGCTGTTATAGTATCTGATTAAAGGAACAATTTTTTCTAAACTACTAGGCCTGGTGCTCTCATTCCCACACTTTACAGTGTCAGAGTCAAGACAGCAGCACCTTATGCTGGACTTAATGCCATACTAACCATGGGACAAACTGCGCCTACTCTTAACAAGAATTAGATTGGAAATCAATGGAGAGGCTCTCATCCTTAACTGCTCCGCCTCCCCCCAACCCACACACATGCCCACTCTCAGAATGACGGCCTGAGCTGACACCCGCGTCTTCGGTGCTGCTTCAGTCCGTGGGCTGTAGCGAGTGGGAGCTGCGTGACTCTCCCTCACCCGCTGTGCCTGGTCAAGTCTACAGAGCGTTGTGGATCAACTGTTCCACCACTCACCCCTGCACTCCCTCTTCACACACTCCCTGCTCTGTGGGAGTGGGTGGGGTGTGGATGAGCACACACAGCAGGAGAAGCTCTGTTTTACTCAAAAAGTGCTACACGCAAAGTCCATTGCTCATCTTTGCTTTATCAGGACAAAAAAAAAATCTAACAAACCATGTGAGAGTGCATGGAGGAGTGCAGAAGGTAATCTGAGAGATTGACTACCTACAGGTCAAACAAATCTATAGCCTGAGTGCAAAACCACCATACAGTATACACACCTTATTAAAATATAGAAAGAAATCATGTGTGACGCTAGAAAACTAGGATTTGGGTTTAATACAAGAATAAGAAGTTGTTCTGGGACAGTTCATGGTGTCTTTGTCTGGTCAGTTTGCTTATGTCTTTCCAAGCAAATGACTTTTTTTTGCTTTTGTTTATGAATTCTTATGCACTTTCATCAGGCACTCAATTAGTATTCAGATATTGCCAGAAGAAAATACATTATATTGAATAGTGACACACAATATCAACTGCCTGTACCTATTTTGCTTTGGCACCCTCAGTCAAAACCTCACTTCAAAGTTGGTAACAATTTGTTACATTTTTATTAAAAACAACACATACCTATTTGAATAGCTGGTTAAGTAAACAGATCCACCTTATGGATGAATATCATTAGGGTTTTACTGAACTGATATTGATTCTGATATTGATTATCAATTCAGACATTTATTGATTTACTTACTGATACCACTCTACATAATTTGGAGCCAAAAATAAAGACATCATATGAAAAGATGAGAAAGGATTCAACAGTTATTGTATTAGTATTTTGGGGGGAGTAATCACAAGTTAAATAGTTTCCCATAAAAAGAGGGAGGAGCGATCGCTATAAATGCCAGGTCAACAAAAGCGTGGTAGCGATGTGCAGAGCACCGCTCCCGTCCCTCTGATCACTGATTCAAAGTAGCATCAGCTATTTGAAAATGGTAGTTATGTTAGAATGCATTAACGTTGCATAAACACTGTGCAGAACCACTTGTCAGGGATATCGATATTTCAGTATTGACCAGTCAGGGACCTGTAACAGTCTCGCCCCGTCTTCCCTCGCTCCTTCCCATCACTCCCAGGTCAGTCCTGTTCCTCTGCCATTCTTTGTCATGTGTTTATCTTTTTATACTGGACTCTGTCATGCCCTGCCCCATGTGGTTTCTGTTTGTGTTCACATCCTGCCTCACGTGGTCCTGCCCGCTTGTTAAACACTGTCACCTGTCTGTTTTGAAACTCTGTCCCATCACAGCTGCCCCTGGTCCCTCCGAGTTTTGTCTGTAATATTAATCTATCAGTTTCGTGTTTTCTTTATTTGTTAGCCTGTGGGATTGTGTGCATCGCTCCTCGTCCTCCGTCACCCTGTCGTCATTATAGAACCAGAACCTATTTTGTAGCGGTTCTTAATACACACATCTAATTAACCACACCCGTCTCAGCTGAGACTCTAACAACTCTCAAACTGTACTACTGCAAAGAGCGTAGCTTAGTTCTCAAGCGTGTCTTCCCCAGTCAAACTAGGCCACATTACTGTTTCTTTTTAAAACAGCATTGAACTGAAATTAATCAAAGGACCACAATGATGTATTAAAAGACACAGGGGCACAAGCTAGAGCATCTATCACACTCTCATCTTCCTCCTGCCTTCGTATGGAAGGTCACATTCAGAAAATGCTCGACACTCGTCCTAAATGACTTTGTAAACACAATGGTGACATCCAATTTTAAAGAAGCTATCTCAGGACTATTATCATAATTGACTGATGACCCCAAAAAGCATTACAGGAGAGGTCCCTATTCCCATCTCTCTGCAATTATCAGTTACAAATGATTTCCTTCCCACTCAAAGCACAACTATAGGTAAAAATGTGAGATCTCTTTTATATATGAGATGTGAATATGGTTTTATACAGCAGTCTACAGGGAACATAAATGAGACATTTTTCTGCACATTTTAAAGCACTTCAATGTGTATGCTTATTTGAGTGTTGCAAAAATATATTAAATATTCCAGCTTTTGCATTAAATTACAATACAAAATATGCATTTTTTAAAATAATGTGGAAGACAAAAATATCAAAAGGTTAAGAAAGGCTAATAGAGGGTTAATTAAAGGTTAATAAAATCCAGTCAGTTTTTCAGCCTTGGGGAACGTTAGACAGACAGTACGTCTTCAGTAAAACTGCTACTAGTAAAGATAACTTAAAAATAGAATTTAAATTGTTCCAAGTCATATAAGCCACTTAACTGGTCCTTTCTTGTAAGCACAAATGCATGTATACAATTACAGCACTGTGTAAAAGTCTTGCGCCGCTCCTCATTTCTTTATATTTTGCTTGGAATCACCTTGTTGGCACAAAATACTATTTTATGTCTGTCACAGTGTCTTACCTTTGGAATACTGAGTAGATTAAATGAAAGAAACAGGAGCAAATGTTTTACTGGAACAGGCTGCAAAATGCCTAAAGATACAAGAAGCCTAGATAAGGAGTTCCAACCACTCAGCATTCAGCACCACCAGTATACTGATCACCGCCTGATCATTTGGAATCATCTGCACTTGTTTATTCACTGGTTCAGGACTTCAGTTAGATGGTCTTTGTTCTGCTTGAATGACTCATATATAAGTCACAACATACACATTCCTCTGAAACTGGTCAGGTTCAGGGACTGGACTGAAAATGAGAGTCTTTGAAAGTCCTCCAGAAAGCCTAGAGAACTGTTTCTCAAGATCACATTTTAAAAAAATGTCTGGCTCTTTGGAAGCAAAATATGAAGAAATGAAGGCTCACCTACCAGACTTTACCTGACTTGAAGAAATAATTTATGTGATGTTTACAGCTGGTTCTTCATGAGACATGATGTCTTGTACATTCTGTTAAACATCAGTGTACACAGAAACAGACATGAAGGAGTGAAAAAAAAAAAACACCCAATCTGGCAAACCAGCAATCTCCACACAGCATCAATCACCATCTGGCGAGTGCGTTTCTGACGCTGGCCTCTGACATCTTAACTTGAGTTTCTTTTTATCCTATGTTAATTGGGCCCGTGAATGAGGAATCAATCAGATCCATTGACCCCTTTCACAGCTCACTGCTTTGACCCACCACTGCTCATGACCTTTCCACTCAAAGGCAGGACATCTGCAAACAGGACGCATCGGTGACCTTTCTGCTGAAGAGTGCACACCTTTAAAACCCCAGCCTCACGCCTCCCCAACACTCTCCCCACCTCACTGAGCACAACATCTCATCACAACCATGTATCATGGACACAGCGTCCGTCTCCACGGGTCACAGCACAGATCCATTCTTTTCACAGCAGAGAAAAACAGGACACGCCGCTCTGAGGAAAAATGAAATGCAGGTCTGAGTTTTTTTCTAAAGCTGACGAGGAGGAAGTGATACCTGTTTCGAATAGTCTATGGAAATACACATATCGCGGTTATGAATTAATCCCATATTACCCAACATACTGTCAACGACATGTACAGAGACAAATATACAAACCAATATGTCTCTACCTAATAGCATACAAATGCAATGGTCTGCATAACCCTAGTTTAAATTAAACATATAAACATAAATGTAAACACCTGTGTGTCTCAAAAATCCCTTGTGAGCAGATCACTTGAGACGGAGGATAATGTCAGGTATGAACAGGACTGCTGTCTCCTTTATTCAAAGTCTGACCCCTTAGTAGCTTTTATGGAAAGATGTAATCAGAATTTAGTTGTACAAAATTATAATGACGATAAAACTCTCTTACTCTTACTCTGTTGTGGGTGTATGTTCATGTGAGTCACAGTGAAAAGGGTCAACATGTCAACACATCCAGAACTGAACTTCCACTTCACAAAGAGTGTCCACTTTATTATGGAAAGAATATCACTGTGGGCCTCTGATAAAATATTTTCCGGTACATACACACAGTGTATGGATCACAGTCACTGTCAGTTCCACAACATCTAATTCAGTCCAGCTGCAGTGTAGAAGTGAGGCAGGCCAGTCAGGCGTATTGATTGTGCAAGGGAAGAAGACATTAACTCCTGTCTTGTCACATCTGTATGGGAATTTGACTCGCTGTGAGAAAATTACTGGGCCGCATCTAAAACTCACTTCCCTAAACAGAAAGCCTGATTCCATCTGCTGTTTGTCCAGCTGATGCTATTTTATGGTAATCAAGGGGATGAGAGGCTACGGCAAATCTTATGCAGACAAAATAGCAAAGCGTGGTCCTAAAACACTCATGGTGAATTATACACATCATAAGATTGTCTATCACTGCGCAATTCTTATCATGCCCAATTTCACAAGCCCATATGACCAGCTTCTGCTTCCATTTTGCTGGTCTTCGGCTTGCAGTGAAAATGAGTCATCTGGTGCCAAAGGTTTTGCAAACAGCAGTGGCTGGACTGCATCAGTATTCAAAGCTGGATGAGAAGCCAATTTACCAGGAAAATAAATAAAATAAACCTCTCCTGTTTCAAACAAGGCTGATTGATATTCACGGACATCTGGGATATCAATTAGAAGGGGTTCGTCCATGCCTAAGGTCTCTGAATGTGAAGGCAAAACCAATATGAGAGTCAGGTAGCAACCAGGATACTCTGCAGGCAGTGGTGTGAGAGTTTTGTTAAATATAAAAGAAAGATGACTGAAAAATGACAAATCCTGTCACTTAGATCTAGTCAAACCTAGATCACTCTTAAGTCAGTGCAAATAACTCAATCCATCCAGTTACTGACCCACAGGTCGCAATCAATAACTAATCCTACAATAGACAGCCCATGTTTGCCCCGCTGATCAAAGTCTCTAGTTATGAGAATAATAAAAATACACACAGCGTACCTATGAGAAATATGGGTGAGTAAATTACAGTATCAGCTTTGCTGGACAGACAGAAATAGTATCTTAATAATGTAATAGATATACACTAATGAGTCACATCATTTGGTAAACCTGTCTTGTATCTACACTCAGTCTTTTCAGCCCCACTGACTATATAGGTGCCCTATATAGTTTACAATTACAGACTGTAGTTCATCTTTTCCTCTCAAATAACCAAAACTAAAAATATCCATCCAACGGTGTCGCAGGGCCAGAAACTGACTACTCATGCAGGACTAGAGAACGACTAACGCAATGCGGCACAAGATGAACGTTGATAAAGTACAGTAGCCCTTTAATAGTCACATATGAACACACCACAGCACACACCTTCTGATCACAGGGGAACTTCCTAAACACTAGACCAGCACTTGGACACAAGTTATTTCCAAACATTGCTGGAAAGGATGCTGCACATCTGTGCTGCTGTGATAAAGGCAAGGGGTGACTATTTTGTTTAAACTTGTATATAAACTTTCGCATCCATTACACAAAACAGTGTATATTATTATACACTTCAAAACCAGGCAGTTGCTCTAATGTTTTATATAATAATAATAACAACGTTTTGAATGAACAGTGTATCACGTGGGCCTAAACTTCTGGCCTATAGTGGGTGTAACTCACCTAATGGTTACAAATGGTTACTTACTCCAGTGTTTCCCAAACCTGGTTCTTGAGGCACACTGTTCTGCACATTTTAGTGTTTTCACGGCTCCCAACACATCAGATTCAACTAATTAGCTTATTAACAGCCCCTCACGGGGCTCATGGTGGTGTTAAGCACAGTGCAAATCCAGGAGCAGGGTTGGGAAACAATGAATTAATCTATTAACACAATCTATTTTTTGTTTTAAGGGAAGAAAATATTAATTTTAAGTAATAGGAACTTATGACAAACATCACTACCCAAATCTTCTCCACTTACTACTACCAAGTTTTTAAATACTAAAGGTGTTAGGTGGGACTAAACTGCTGTAGTCAGAATAATGCAGTTTATTTAAATATGTTGCTTTTGTGACATCATGAAATTTTACATTTACAGACTTTGAGCCTTATTATAATAAAAGTGACGATGATATACATACATACATATCCATACATACATACATACATACAGACACACGTCTATGAGTCTGTACATTTTCATTTCATATCAAAACACTGTGCATGACTTTCATATAATCTTAACGATTTAATAATGCAGGAATTCAGAAATTAATACGTGTCTGGAATTTCCCCTTAAGACGAGTGAAACGTTCGATTCGTTCATGCTGTTCGAGTCGACTCCCATACAAGATGCGTTCAAAGGACCGATTCATTGTGTGCAATCATTTCTACCAGTTGAGTTTAATGAGATTGTAAAGTGGTTGGAGTGAGACTAGGGCGAGATTATTAGGTTATTGGAATTAGACCTAAAAGAGATTTTCAATCCATTCCTGTTGCGAGTCAACATTCATATTGTGTTATTTTATTAGGTGACTGGAGTGAGATTTTCATGTAACTAGAGTGAGACTGGAGTGAGATTATCAGGTGACTGAAATGAGACTGGAATGAGATTTAAGTGGCTGGAGTGGGACTTTTGATTTATTCGTTCCATACGAGTCAATTCGCATTAGATTCATTCAAAGAGAACCGATTCGTTTTTTGTTATCATTTCTACAATGAGACTGAAGCGAGATTATACATTTGCTGGAATGAGACTAGAGTGACATTATTTGGAGACTGGAATGAGACTTGGCTGGTGGCTGGAGTGAGACTTTCGATGCGTGAGTTGACTCGCATTAAAGATTTGTTCAAAGAACCGACTCATCCTCCAAACAGTCCATGTATGTTTCTGAGTGTCCACAGCCACAGCTCTCACTTCACAACATGCAAGCTCTGCTGTTACAATTAGTAGCTTCCAGTTGTATATCCATCTTTTAGTCACGAGTGTGAATTAAAGAGTTATCAGTTAAAATCAAATAAACAGAATAGATTCACTTCTGGTATAAATATGAGGCACAGGCGTGTAAACAAAGTGTCTGTGCAGCACACACACACATTAAAGAGGAGCTCAGATAACCGCAAAAAAGCCTCTAAATCCTAGAGTCACAGGTAAACCGTGGAAAAGATAAAATGGTAAAATTTTAACCCCCTGTTGCAGAAAACACCATGAGACTGTCACACTCACCTCTATCAGGCCCAGGCGGTCTGATTCGAACAGACCCCCCTCTCTCCTGCCTGATTAATTATCATCACCATCCATGCTTTAGTTTTAATATCTGAGCCTTTTACGTATGCATTATATTTTCTTTATTTATAGCAGCTTTAACTTGCACGCCGAGAGGCGTTTATGTGGTGTAAGAGAAGTAAAGAGCAGGATATGTGTACAGGCTCTGGTCTGGACGCCTCCTCAGTGCAGCGTGTTTACAGCGTGTGTGCAGGAGACATGGCAGGCAGCAGGGTGCAGGTTCTGGAGCTGTACAGACAACTGCTGAGGGAGAGCAGGAACTTCCCCTCATACAACTACAGGTGAGAGGTTTGGGAGCAGGGTCTGTGTTTTATGGCTCTTTTTCTCTACTCAGATTAACAGCAGAGCAGATCATCTCCAGCACCGAGTCCTGAAGAACAGGAATAAACGCTGAAAACAGCACTGACAGCTGTGGGCAGGTGGCTGGGGTGAAAGTAGAGTGACTTTTCTGGTGTCCAGTGAGATTAGAGTGAGATTTTCAGGTGTCTGGAGTAAAAATGTAGTGAGATTTTCAGGTGTCCGAAGTGAGACTAAAATTAGATTTTCAGGTGTCTAGAGTGAGAGTATAGTGAAATTTCAGATGTCAGGAGTGAGGTTTTCAGGTGTCTGAAGTGAAAGTATAATGAGATTTTTAGGTGTTTGGGGTTAGACTTGAGTACGACTTTGAGGAATAAACACTGAAAACAAGTATAACAAGTTTGCTGAGGTGTCTGGAGTGAGATTTTAGGCTGTCTGAAGTGAAATAGTGTGAGATGTTCAGGTGTCTGGAGTGAGACTGGAATGAGATGTTCAGGTGTCTGGAGTGAGACTGGAATGAGATGTTCAGGTGTCTGGAATGAGACTGGAGTGAGATTTTCAGGTGTCTAGAGTGAGACTGGAATGAGATTTTCAGGTGTCTAGAGTGAGAGTATAGTGAGATTTTTAGATGTCTGTAGTTAAAGTATAGTGAGATTTTCAGCTGTCTGGAGTGAGACTGGAATGAGACTTTCAGGTGTCTGGAATGAGACTGGAGTAAGACGTTCACTTAACTGGAGTGAGATTTCCAGATGGCTGGAGTATAGGGCTGCATGATATATTGTCGATTAATCATTATTGTGATATTTGTCTTTGCAATACTGATGTCACAGAAGGCTGCAATATGCAATATTTTTTTGTTTGAAGCTCAAACACTGAATGTTGTGCTCCACATTTTAGTTGTGTTGTCAAGTATATGGGTGTTTGGTTGCTTTTGATCTGAACAGGAACCTGAACATTAATGTTAATTTAAAAAAAAAATGAATGGAGCTGGGGCTATGAGCCTGAGAATTTGCTGGACAGCTTTGAGATTACCTGACACATAATCAGCATGGTACCATTCTAACTCCAATAATAACAGCAGGGTTAAAGACTGATGTTGCAGTATTTGTACTATTGATTTTTGACCATCCGTGGATATTTTTCTTGCCAACATAATATTCCTAACTTAAAGAAAGTTTTTGGTTCAGAGGAGGTTCCTAGATGGCAGTTAAAGTTGATGGAAAATTCTCTATTAATATGAGAACGTTTGAGCCAGACAGTAATAACTGGTCTAAATGACACGGCTGAAATTTTCAACAGTGCCTTGTGATCCATCTTAAATTCTGCTGCTTTTCCTAAGATGAGTGTTAATGAGATTAAGAGGATCTGTCTGAAAATGAGGCTCACAGTTCACTGTAATATGTACAGAAAAGCTACAACTGTCTGTTATTATAGAAAGAAAGAATTAAAGCGAGAAAGGATTTAAAATCATTTCAGAGAATACTAGAATATTGCTGTCCACTATTGAACAGCTATTTAACACGGCCCACCCCTTTCAGTTCCCTGCATCAAATGTCTTTAACTAGCCTATATGCCTCACACTGATTCAACTGCACCCTAAATTTTGTTGTTCCTTTTGACAATGACAATAAAGATTTATCTTATCTTGAATAACTGACATGGTTCATCAATAACAAAACAACTTTTGCACTTAACATAAACAAATATCTATTGGTGGTTTTATTTGCTGCTATTTAAACTGTGATGGTAAAAAAAAGTGCAACCATGAGAAAATTCATCTGTATTACATCAGATGAGTTTTGTATGACTGTCACTAAGTCAAACTCCTCCATCTCTTGTATTGACTTCATCCTACAGCATTGTTTCATGAAGATTATTAATACACTTCAAAAAGGCATCTTCCTTTTTTTTCCCTTTTCCCAGACACCTTCAGAACAGAACAGCCCATTTAAAACCTTTACTAAAGAAACAGAACCTGGATAGTAATGCATTGATCAGCTACAGGCTGATATCCAACCTTCCAATCATTAAAATACTTAAAAAGAGACTTCAGAACACCACAGCACTGAAACTGCCCTGATTAATATAATCAGCAACCTCATACTAACCTCATACTAAATGAAGTCTCAGTTTCTCAGTTCAGCACAGTGTTTGATATGATTGACCATGAAATCTTTATCATCATCTTCAAAAGTTGGTTGGTCTTACTGACTGTGTCAAAAAGTACATCAAACAGAGAAAGTTTTACTGCCTTTTCCACACTTAACACATGTGGAAAAGGCAGAAAATAGATGGTATCCAGCCCTATACGTTCGACCCCGTGTCGGACCCAGAGCAAGACGAACACAACACTTCATGTGTGCCGGCAGACATTGCGCTCGGCTTATCCATGCTCGTAAAACTAGCAGAGGTCATGGCGGATTTTCACGCTATTTTTTGCCTTAACCAATAGCGGAGGTTGTTTTATTGTGTTTTGAGCAAGTTTTTGCCACTGCAGTGGTCAGGCACGGCTGAATTCAGCACATAAAGCTGCAAAGACCCAAGATGGCCGCTGAAAGGCGTGACAAGCAACAGGCTAGTGGGTGGGGCCTCGACAGATGAGGGGCGGTTCTATGCAAATTGGCTCCCACCTGACGTCATATGGGGGCCCTCCGTCCAAACGGCTCGTTTTGAATGGGACTGAAACTGTGAAGAATAGAGCTTGTGATATCTCTTTATGTGAGAATGATTTTGTGAACATGATCTTCAGGAACATGTTTTGTATAGCCCATAGACCTATTATAACTAAAGTGAATTTTGCATAATAGGTCCTATTTAAATTTATCAAGCCATGGTTTTCCTGATACAGGATTGAAATTCTTTTGCACTCTACTTTGCATTTACTGCCCTTCTTGTGTGTGTGTGTTTGGGGGGGGGTGTATATAGATTTTTCCTTTTAATTAGGGGTGCACAGTATATCTTCTCATTGCCATTTTTGCAATATCGGTCAAGAAAAAATATTGGTGAAACAGTGCCTGAATAAATGGATCTAAACTGCTGTAAAAGGAGATATATAGAATTGAGTTGGTTTTTGTAGCTTGTTTTCAATATATGTGGACTGTATGACACAATATTTACGTTTTAATTCCACAAAAGTGATGATATGGGGGCTTTAGTATCTTTAATATCACAGTTGCAATATGTAGCAGTCAGATCACAATACTGATATTTTGTCCATCATGCAGATCTATTTTAAAACTTTGATTCATTTCTTTTTTTTTCCATTTTTTCCTTTCTTGACTGTAAAGTAATTTGAGCTTCATGTTTTGCATAGCAGGTGCTATACAAACACCAACAACAACAATAATAATAATAATAATAATAATAATAATTTTTGACTGATCTGACTTTTCCACAGGCAGTTCACATGCTCCATATTATTTTTTTGTCATATTATTTTTTTTTAACCTTATTAAAACAAAATTGCTAATAACAGGCCAGTGTTTCCCAAACTGAGTCCCAGAGGCACCGTTCTCAGCACATTCAAGTGCTCTCCCTACCCTGAACACTCCTGATCCAACTAATCAGCTCATTAACGATCACTTACTGACTGAAATGGGTGTTTTATAGCAGGGAAAGCACTAAAACGTGGAGGGAAGTTGCCTCCATTACCATGTTGGGAATCATTCATCTAGGCTGTAACTGTTTTATAATGTATGCTCCAAATAAATTATATAAAAGTGATACAAATGGCAACTATTGTAGTTTTAAGATAAAAACAAGTAATTGAAGTGAGATCAGATATGTAGATGATTTCAAATTTCACCATAGCAGTGGGACTGATCTCTTTCTGAATAAAGTTATTAAATGAGTGTTCTCTTGTAGTTTCCAGTTGGTGCAGATTTGTGTGGATTTTTAGAGAGTAGGGAAATAGGGAGATTACTTTTTCCAGGATGGAATAAGTGAAGTAATCCTATTATAATTAGCAATTACTTAATGATTACTTTTTTTAGTAAGTATCCCAGGCCTATTGGTGGTGATGAGGAGACACATTTAATCCAAACAGGACCTTGAACCTGAGTGAGTCGGTAGCTAAGTTGGAAAGGTCTTGGAGCAAGAGTGAACTCCCCCAAGCTCCAGCTTTCTTAAGCCTCTGGGCAAAATTGCTCTGCTTCCATTCCCCACTGTTCACACAACACACTGTGGCTGTGCTGCAGAAAATAAATCCATCTTCTCAACAGGCTCTGATGGACCGTTTTGGATACCATTAAGCAGAAGGAACAGAAGATAAAGGCGAAGGGGACATTTGGCTGACGCTCTTATCCAGTGCGACTTACAATCTCAAGCAAGTGTTTTACCCACTAGGCTAGTACCATAAGATAGTCACTTTGGTTGGTTGGTTGGTCATTCATTATCCTGAGATATCTATCTTTTAAAAAAGACCCAAAATGGTAAGTCGCAATCCCAATGGTAAGTTGCAAAGAGGAACCAAGACTCAGAAGGGAAGATCTCCCTAAGAGCATACGCGAGAAACACAAGGAGGAACCAAGACTCGGAGGGAAGGAATCCCTAAGAGCAAAGGGGAGAAACAATGAAAGGAAGATCTTCCTAAGACCATAAGAGAGAAACACTGAGAGGAACCAAAACTCAGAAAGAGAAGCCATCCCCCTGCAGGCTTAAAATGTGTGGAATTAGCATGATCACGACAGGCTATAGTTCAACAAAGTGCGCTTTTGGAAGTGTCTTCTTTTTGACCTTGGATTTGCTGTCCTTTTAAGAGGATATTAATTGTGAGACTACCCCAGCTTTGTTTGACCTGTCTCTTTCGGTGACTTTATTTCTCACGTTGTTTACAGTCAGTGTGTTGTGTTCTAACCAGTTCCACATAAAAGTGCATGTCTCTGCTCAGGTGGTCTTGTCCTGCAGTGAGTGATGGGCTGTGCTGTTCTGGTTCAGATTCAAAGAGGGAAAAGGGGGACGCACCTGTTCCGGTAAAACAGAAACGCAGCTAAAGTCTAGAACTACATTTTGCAACATATGTGCATCCTGACGTCCCAAGTGAAGTTTCGTAGGATGCCCTTCCTCTTCCAGTGTGGCTACTGGGGCGCTGGGGCATGACATCATTTTGTAATTTAAAACATGTACTGGTACAGTCAGAACCAAGTAGTGAAGTATCCTGTAGTTTATACTTGAAGGTTTCTGGGCCACGTGTGAAATCACCTATTACAGTGTAGTCTATCAGCAGTGAAAGTTAGTCAGATGAACATTTTCAGTTTTTTAAAATGTGGGTTAATATCTCAAAGAAATCTGTTAACTGCCAGGTTTAGTAAATGCGTTTAAGAAGGAGTACTACCACACTTTACTGACAACAACTAATAGTTCTCACAATTAGTGCTGGGCGGTATACCGGTTCATACCGAAAACCAGTTTTTATTATTATGATATGACTTTCTCTTATACCGCCGTACAGGTTTAAATAGCCTATAGAACATTCAGAAAGTGTTGCAGCTGGAAACTGTTTAAGGAGGACCTTTTTCACTGCCGTACCGCTAGGGGACGGCAACTTTTGATTTGAATGAGCGCTGAAGCTGTGTGAGAGTTGCGATATGGCAGATAAACAGCTTGTGGGTTATGGGGTAAATATTACTTTTAGCGAGTGTGATTTTGTACAGTTTCTTAATTTTAGATTTTTTGTGCATGTAATTTCTCAAATACTTCCATATGCAGTAATATTAATATACAGTTATTTGAGTTGTCAGTAGAGTTTGGAGGTTCAATTCTGGCTAAAGGGCAGACATGTGGGTACTCTGCTCTTTGGTCAAAAGTATTGGCACCCCTCTCACTGTGACGAAGGATCGGTATCCCTGTCTTTTTGACCAGTGTTTTTACATTAACCCTCATCTGTGGTGCCATAATAACCACCTAGCAGCACCACAACAACCACCTAGTAACTGCCACAAGTACCATAGCAACCACACACACTTCACATTTTCTCATGGAAATGCAATCTAGTTTTTATTATGCATTGTCCACGTTATAATTACAACATGGTAATAGGCATTTTCGTTTAAGTCTCGGGCTCACAGCTCTGTGCCGATTACTGCTCCTTAACTTTAAAATAAAAGCAACATGTAATCATATTTTTGACCTTTTTTTATAATAAAAGAGTTTTGTTGAAACCAGTGATCAGTGAGTCAGAGAAATGTCATGAATCCCAAAGAGTGTTCTAACATTCCGTTGTGGAATGCATGTAGTGATAGTTTTTTTTTTCTCTGTAAACTTTTATTGTTGTTGAATGTTACTGTCGAAGGGTTGGTATAAATTAATGTGCTTCGTCTGATACTGAAAGAACTTAAAAAATAAAACCATGTTAATGCTGCATTTAAGTTTATAGGCCTTTCTTAGAAGCATGCATGTGGTCCCAAAATTAGTGTAGGACCAGGGTTGCTACAGGATGTAGAGACAAACATCCTGAGGTTGGGACGACTTTAGAAGTGTGATGCTTTCTCGGAAAATCTACTGCATTTTAACTTGCCACGTCAGGTGTTTGTGGATCGGTGCAAGTGGAGTCCTGTACAGTTTTAGATATCTAAGAAAGGTCCTCAACTACTAATGCATAAGTGTAGAGTGTGAGAAAAATTGGACCAAAATAAACCAGTTAAGTAGTGAATTGTGGGGATTAGAACATTTTAGCTTGCCTTGCTGATTAGCTTGGCTAGCACCTTTGGGAGTAGAGCAATGTGCATATTAATGAATCCCTGTATTGAATGTGCATATTAATGTGAATTCAATACAGGGATGATGAGGCAGCACACAATGTGAATACTACACGGTTAGATTTATACAATACAAATGTGATCCTGGACATGAATTGGTATCATTTTCACTGTTCTATTCAAAATGCCTCATAACACCTCAACTGCTGCATCCAAAACCACTTGTGCATGTGTAAAATTATTCATCTTACCGCAAGCTTATTTCTTTATTGAAAATGTAATCTACTGTATCATGGTACAGAATGTACACTACATGAAATGTGCTTTATTACACACCTAGCAATGATCCACTCTTCCATTTTTTAATTATAAGTGCTGGGATGTTCTATGAGACACAAAACATAAATAGCTAGTTCAGGGGGAAAAAAAAACCATTTAATTAGACCGTGCCGCCTCAGCATGAACTTTGCGTGAGCATGAGCCTCGGCGTGAGCTAGTGAGAATTCTCACTTGCTGCTTTTTTTGGAGATTGTCATATAAAAGTCAGATAATCAGCACTGCACTGGGAGGAGAGACTAACATGCTGAGAGAAGTGTCAGTACAGCCCAGGCTTAAAGAATAGCCTGTTAGAGTGGGTGATTAGGCTTTATTATTGTGTAGTGCTTTTGTGCCTGGATATAACCTTGTTTTGGTCACTTGGCAGCTGATGAAATAACCTGTTGTGGTTGGCAGAGAGAAAGCAGCCTTTAGTGAAGTTCTGCTCTTATTTAGACCCATTGGAATTGGATTTCTCTGAGAGAACCGTGATGCAAATTGATTGTGAGTAATAAGTCAAACCTGCGGGAAAATTGCATTACCATGTATTTATAGTAATACAGTCTATTCATGCTTGGTTTTCACTGAGGCTCATGCTCATGGTGCTTGCTGCTCTTATATGTAGACAAAAACAAAATATTCTGAAGTGCATATTTTCACACACATAGTGTACTGACTCTGTACATAATATTGTGAACCATAAGGTATTCATATGCATAAATGTTTAAAATTTAATAGGGAAATAGTATCCAGACCCCTCAAATTAGTAACATTAATACAGTTTGGCCCAAACTGTGTTGCATTCTGGGAGGTTATATTGGTGCCTCAGACAGACTCTTCCTAACATTGCAGTGAGATTCGGATCAGGAACCTGGTGAACTCATACAAGCAGATGATGTACCTGCAGTCTTGAGTATACAGCAAAACGTTCCAAGAGCACTCGTGTATAGTGAAAAAAAAGCGTTGTTGTGATGTGGTAAAAAAAAAAAAAAAGCCTATTTTTATAGTGTAAACCCTATATATGCCCCCAGATATGCTCCCAAAACTTTAATTTCCCATTTTAATTTTAAACTTAGCTTAATACATTTCCCTTAAAGAAAATATAAAGTGCTAGAATGTGAATACCGATGTTACCCCTGTATAGACTGTACTGTTATTCATGCACGAGCGTTTTCTTTGGTATGTGCTGTTGTTTGCTTTGGTATAAGCAGGTAAATGCAGTAATAAATTCATTTATTTTACGGTAATAAAAATGCAGGGCTTTAAGAAGAACGAAACAAAAAACGAGAACATTCAAGACACTCCACAGGGGAAATTCTGGACTGCAGCTGCGTCAAAGGGCAGCAGCAAGGAGAAGTAAATAGGGTTCTCGGATTGGCTACTTTTAAACCTCCCGTCTCAGAGTACAGCGGCATTTCACCACCCCAAGACGCGCTTATTTGTGTTCTCTGGACAGTACCAAAAGATTTATAGTTATTTTTTATATGGAAATGTGGCTGAATAATTAATAATTTAATCATTTAAATTGTATTTTGCCACGAAAAAAGCAGGACAGCACGAGGACGGGGGAGCGTGGCAGACGAGGCCCGGACATCACAAAAAAATGCGGAGGATATCTGCAGTTTCCACGTTAGTGTGGGGGTTTCAGCGAACAATCATTAGTTGGGTTCTTAGAAAAAATCTGCGATGGACTGAAACCACGACTGCTGATCCGCGTTAAAGTGGGGGTTTACTGTACTGAACTATGTTTAGGGTTGTTCAGTTTCAGATTCTTCTCTAACATTGTCTACATGCTTAAGTGTGCATTGTAGATGTTCATCTCTGCACTTCTGTTTGAGTTCAGAGATGAATGTGACACATTGTTTTCTGAGTAACAGTTGTTCCTGTTGCTTTCAGGTAATGCTTCCCATATGCTTGACTTGCTCTAACTCTTTTCAAGTGGCTGCTGGCTTCTCTCTTGCCTTCCTTGTCCTTTGTTTGAGAGGTGTGGTGCACCTGTCCAGGGACTATGAGTTTTCCCCTTGCATATTATTGAACCAGTTGTACTACCAAGGATGATTCAGATCTTTGCTTGGGCTCTGGAGCTTTTTCCACTCAAGCATTATTTGAGATTGTTGTTCCTGAGATCTGAGATTGCCACTGTGCCCCAGTGGGCAGGGAAAATGATATTAACCGATAATATCATGGTTCACCTCCTACTCCATCCTTTGCCTACTTATTGTGGAGCAATATACTCAGCTTGCTCAGAGACCTTCCCGATACCATGTTTTCTCATAAATATGTCACAATATCACAATGAGGAAGGAAAATGTGTATATGATTTCTGGTTCATATGGGAATCGTGGCCAAGTACTGATATTGAAGTTTACATGTGCATGTCTGACTTTGGATGTGTTGCCCTGACCAATAAAATGTAATATATTGATGTTTTATACATACCTAATAGTGTTGCGCGGGTCGGCTTTTTTAACACCCACCCCAAACCGACCCGCCCAACCGGCAAAAATATGCGTAGATAATGACCCTAAACCCAACCTGACCCGACCTAAGGGAAAAAAAAAACACCAGTGAGCCTGTATTGCCATGGAACCTACCAATGATGTGTCATTTGTGACACTATAACCCATAGATGACATAGATTTGTGCTAGATTCACATTGAAGATGGTGACACAACTTTATGCAAGATTAACAAAGAAAAAGAAAGGTCGAT
>JBBIGA010148843.1:0-18981 GCA_037576975.1 Alestes dentex | reverse complement strand
CTTATATATAGTGGATGCCATCTCAGTATGTTGTGTGAATAAACAATCAGTACATTTAGACAAAAAAAGTGTAATAAAATATTTATTACAGTTATATTACAAATATAAAAGTGTCAGTATAAAATTAAGTGCTGAAGTATGAAAGGCGTTCTTCAACTGAGATACACGTGTGAACAATGTGACTATACACTAAAATGTCTGAAATTAAACATGCAGTCCCATTATACCGTCCACTATAAGCAGAAATCTTTGGTTTTTCTCTTATTTCATTGACAGAATGCATTTAGGATTCCTAATTGATGAATCAAGGCCATGATTTTTTTTTCCTTTGGATCGGGAAGCAGAGTAGGTGCCTTTGTTGAATATACCATTTTTTCACTGTATATTACAGGCTATTGCCCTCTACTGGTAAACCCCATTCAGTTTATCTAATAATGACCATCCTAATACCCAATGTTTTTTTTTCCTAAGTTGAACATGACATCGTCTCCTGATGTCTGGCGAATGTTTGGTGAATAGTACAGCAGTGTAAAATGTCTGAATAGAGGATCCTTACTTCCCAAATGATCCTATATTGGCCCCAGTCAATATCTTTGTATGTCCATATTGCAGCATTTACTAATCCTATCCCAGAGTGCACTCTGCCACCACACCTGACCCAGTTCATCAGCTGACCCATCATGAACTAGATCAAATTTGGTTGAGGGAATGGTTGAAGCAGGATTAAGAAACACTGATGTAAAGTTTTACTGGACGGTTCCCTCTGTATTTCACTGTATCCCAGTCTTCATCCTCGGCCTGAGTTTTCTCCTGCACGAGTGTGTTGCCGTCTAAGCAGCACTGTTGTCCTCACTGATGACTAAGTCCAGATCCTTATCCTTGCACTGGCTGTCCTCTGAAGCGTACTCCTCCTGTAGCCTCTCCAGCTCGCTGAGCTCAGCCTGCAGACGTTGCAGGTGCAGAGTCCTCCGGTTCACCAGGAGCTTCATTGGGAACGGGTTTAAATCCATAAAGGCGATGCTTGTCAGTTTCCTGTAAATGTTGGACAGAAAAGTGTGGCTTCTTTATTAAATACATTTGGTGAAAAATCTAATTTATGAAGTTTTTACCTTACCCAAATGTAGTTAAGCAGATAGCTGAAATGTGCCTCTTCAGTTTTGTACTGGAACTATGAGGCTCATGAAGCTATCCAGTGATGGAAGCTTATAACCAATTATCCATGGACAAAAAATGTACAAAGTAATACATACTATGTGTAATACATAATGCTAATTTCTGGTATATACATTTCCACTACTTTCCACCATTACATTGGCCTCGTACCAACAGTACTAAACTAAGATGCAAAATTTTGCTTGCTCTATTTAGAGTAGGAGAGGTTTTCAGCCAGACTAGATGCCTTATTTATTTGTAATACATATTTCAGTAATATACATTGCCGTGCAAATGTCTGAAAAAGTGTTCACTCACACAGAATGTTGGAATATACACAAATGGTGGCAGTGAGGAGAGATCTGCAACCAAAACTAACAATCTCAAAAGGCATGCGCTTTTAAGTCTTATTTTTACAGCAATAAAGTACTAATGCTTGCATTTATTATTGTCATTATTCCATATTAGAAAACTATTGAATATTGAGTTATATTTTTACTCTTTAATTCTTTTTTGCAAAAAAGGAGGTAATCTTTCTTGGGCAAGAACAGATCCAAAGAGACAGAAAGATTCTTGGTGCGCTACTCAGTGTCTTTCAGCTGCTGACAGGCGGCTCTGAAACACTTTCAGACTCACTCCGCACATCAGAAATGTCACACTTTGATCAGACACTTTCACAGTCCTACAGGCGCCTTTCATTTCAGAGTTTAAGACAAAAAAAACGATGTGCAGTGATGTGACCCAAATACATTTGATGTCTTCCTGTGCTCACTGCAAGCTTGGCCATAAACTGCTATAACTTGCATGTGTACTGGGCTCTGTGCTGTGTGTGAGCTTTATGAATTATACATGCTGGAGTCTGTCTTCAGAGTAAAAATAGCAACACTGTCTACAGCTCTGAGACTGTGCTGAAACAAAGCAGCGGAGGGGAAGGAAGCCATGAGGCTCCGAGTAACCCATATTGGAAAGGTCAGAAAAGTGCATTTTTGTCATGGACCCCCTTGGTTGATATGAGGCTAATGGAACTTTACTTGAAGGAAAAAAAAATCATTAGAACAACAGACAGAAAGTATTGTCTGGAATTTCTCATTTAGATCTGCACGATGACTAAGAAGTGAAATCAAGACACCATTTTTCATGAATTTGCATTGATACTAAAATATTTATTAATCAGTGTGCTCATGCAACCATGGTCCTACGCATATCAGTGTTCTCCCAGCTCACACACACTTCAGCTGAGGTCAGATACTGCATTACTGCTGCAGTTCAGTCAATATGGACAAATGACCTACTTAATACAGTAGTTATCTAAAGCCAGTAACTTTCTTAGGTCAGTGGTCACCAACCCTCCTGGAAATCTACTTTCCTACAAAGTTTAAATGCATGTAACATGCTTCCATGTTTACCAAAATCTGATACAGCCAAACGGGGTAACTGAATAACCTAATTAGGCGGGTGTGGCAGATTGCAGCTGAAACTAGACTCTGCAGGAAGGTAGATCTCCAGAACCAGGGTTGGTGACCACTGTGGTAAGGCTTTTTCTGTGGCATCTATACAACTATATATATACAACCAGTGGACATACGCGTATTAGCCAGTGTTATTCAATTGAGATTACCTTGTGATGTATCAAATCACAAAGTGTGTGTGAAGATGAGTGTTGTGTTATGAAATAGTTAACCACAACTCGTGTCTCCCCAGATATTCACAGATATTGGGGCGGCCCAACAAGGTTATTACATTTTTTTTTTTAATTTATATTTCAAGCTGAAAAACTACAGTCCTTTTAATTAATCAGTCATTATCAGTATGATGTTAATCAAAGACCTTCAGTGTTCCCCTACCTGCTATCTGTAACTGTTTTGGTGAAGAAACGGAGGTACTGGTAGATTCCCACACTGTCGTTGATCTTTAAGATGTCCTCTTCTTTGTATTTGAAAAGAGCAAGTGCATATCGGAATATCACCTGTGAATCAATGTATTCACAGAGTACATCATTAGAGCACAGTATTTGGGACTTATCTAGGGTGAATCTGCAAGTGTAAATCATATGGGAGTCTGACTGTCCATGCAATACATGTAACAAAATTTGTTTTGCATTTGCGCTATTCTCAGGTATCAGATAAAAACTTTAATCTGTTTTTTTACAAATATTTTGCCAAGATTTTTTAAAATGTAATTTTTTAACCATTTTTATTGTTGCATTCATCATGAAATGATCATGAAATGTAAAGGACAGCTGACACTTTTAGTGAAAAAAATGGGACAAGTGGAGTGACATTAAATAATATTGAGAACGGTTTGGTGGCTGACTATGTCTGAAGCGCAGTGTTGTACCTTTGTGCCTTCATAGAAGAACGCATCCCAGACTTTAAGCAAAATGTCACTGGGCAGACTCTCTACAAACACCACCATAAACCAGTTAAAGGTGATGAGGGACACATCCACATTGTGTTCTTCAAAATGGGCAGCAAGCCGCGGCAACTTCTCTGCCATAAACTCCTTAAACACACGCTGGTCTGCCTGTTTTCGGAGGAAGTCAGGGCAGAGAAAAGAGGAAGCACTGAATGTAATCGAAATGCGTCTTTTCGTGAACTATCTTGACAAGTAGGAATGTTTATTTTCAACAAACTGGTACCTGAGAACCCAGTAGAGTTTTGGTGTAATAGTCCTGAGGCATGAGGAACTGCACTATGTCCACCAGGCACCAGAAGGCATCTTCTTCATTCTGTAGTACCAGCAAGGCGAGGGCAGCCAGCCTAAAACATCATGCCATATATGTTAAATATTATATCACATACAACTGAACAGTGCTGTTTCCACACTCATATAAATGCAGTCCCTCTTTTAAGATTCCTCCAGGTTTTATGCTGGCACTGTAAAATAGAGGTGATGTAGAGTGACCACTAGATGGCAGGTTTTCCTTTGATATGCTCTGCTAAACTGAGGTCTGTTAATAGGCAATACAAAGCAGATAAAAATACTGAGCCAAAACTAAATCAATGTTTCTGTGTGGTCCTGGAAGCCCTCTGCCCTGCCTGTTTTAGCTTTCTCTGCTTTATCACACCCACTACAACTCAGTATAGAGCTGGTTAGTTGGATCAGGTGTTTTGGGACAGGAAAACCTCTGAAATGCAGTACAACAGGACATTTGTAATGTCACCCATTCACCCTGGATAAGGAATGTGACTGTGAATTACAGAGCTGAAAGTGGCTACTTGATTTATTCACTTTCACTCCACAAAAACCGTAGAAAACAGCAAACCTCCTATCATTATTTCATTAACCCTGTTCATCTACCTTGCTGTTTAAAGTGAGTGTGGATCACAGACATCGGTTTTCAGAAGTGTTTTCGAGCCCATGCGGTGAGTTCCACACTAAAATCATGTCACTTTTTAATGCAGTGGTGCCTGAGGGCCTGAGATCACAGCCACCCAGCACTGGTTTTTGGTCTTGTTACCTGTGTGCAAAGATTTCTCTGGATTCTCTGAATCTTTTAATGATATTATGTATCATAGATTTTGCTGAAATCCTCTCATTTTTCCCTCGCCATCTTCACAGCTGAATACGCCGTTTTTATACCCAGCCATTTTTCAGACCCAGTTATTTTACCAACTTAATTAAATATGTTCCACTAAGTGTTTTTATCACCAAATTCCAAATTGGCATATATTTTCAACAAAAATACATTTAATATGTTGTCTTTGTTCTATTTTTAATTAATTATAAGTTCACATGGCATGACAATGAAACAAAAACTCCCAGCTTGCACCTTACATATTACTGATCAAAAGTACATGTAATTCTTGCACAACTATAATGAATTAGGTAATTACATAAAATCGCAATTTTATAATGTAAACTGAATGACAATAGTAAGTTTAGGGTGTAACTAGCTAGTTAGCCGGGGCAAGTGTGTTTAGAACAAAGGAAACACTAACATATGCAGGGCAAGGGTTCATCTGAGTCATGGATGGGGTCCACTAGTGTAAACCATCCAGGACACTACTCACTGAAAACACATACCTGTTGAGTCCCTGGCAGTAGCCAACAGTGGGGTTCTGCCAGGCGAAAGCCAACAGAACCCGGTGGAGCTGCTCCAGGGCGGGGCTGGAGGGGGAGGAGAAATACTGGTTGGTGGTTAGTGTGCGGTGCAGATCCAGCTGAATCTGTCTGGATGCAGGGTGTGGTGTGGTGCAGCTCTTCTTGCACAGCTCCTGGAACAGGTCTGGATGGCGCTTCCGGAACGACTGGGTCCTGGCTTGCACCATCCAGCGCCACACTCGCCGCCTGTACTCCCGTGGGATGCCCCACCGCACCAGTGCCTTCAGCTCTGAAGATGAGGTGAGCTCATCTGGGGAGCGGCCGCCCAGGTACTGAGTCCAGCGGGCCAGTAGGGACCTGTCCTCTGTGTCCTGGTTGAGCAGGTTATGGGAACGGATCTCCAGAGCCTGGATTTTCGACAGCAGCTTCATGTCCTCCACCTCGTAGTCAGGGATGATCTTAAAGCCATACTCATCATACTCCCTGTGGAACAGAGTTAGTGAATTAAACACAAACTGTCTGCTTTCCCTAGGACTGTGAAGATGTGTAAATAGGCCACACCTCACACGTGTTTCCCACTTGTAAATTTCAATGTGGTTTTATTTCAGTTGGGATCTGCAATGTCTAGTCTAGCACATGATAATTTCTTAATGAATTACCTTTTGTAGTTGTACATGGAGCTAACTCAATTCTAGCAGTCCTGTTCAAATTGACCTTTTGGTAACATAAAAAGCCACTAACAGACATGGCTGTGCACTGTATTATTGTTACTGAGTGTTATATAACACTGATGGAAATGCACAGAGAAATGTAGGGGTTTTGGTAAATGGCAAAGACGCTTATCTTACAGTTTACATATTAGCGGTAAGATTAATCCAGTTTAAAAGACTTATAGCATACTCAGCTAACAAAGACTTTGGTGATTCACTGATTATTTCAATTGGGTGTGTTAAGTGATGTAAAGTGCAAGAATGCTCCAAGAATGTTTGAACCCTTTGAAACCCCTATTTAGAAACAGGATTACTAAAGTGTGTAAAGCTACCAAAATACTAAAAAGTTACTTTAATTCAAGGCAATACACCCAAGCTTTGATTGAAGTGAAGCTTTTCAGTAGTCCTATACAGTTTTACCCAGACAAGTCTGTGCTTTTACCTGACGCTGTCAAGTTTGATCGCATCTTTGAGATTTTCCTGCAGTGCGTCCTCTATGAGAGTCCTTACAGCATCTCTCTGTTCTGCATTGAGTTCTTTGCTCTCCTGAAGTTTTCGCAAGACCCCCAGGTACCGACTTTCCATCTGACAGTTGCTGGCCTCCAGAAAGGCACACTGACAAACGCACACACACAAACACACACAAACAGATAATCTCCTCAACTGAAATCTTGACTAGCCACTGGCAAAAAGCAACTTGAACTAAATGCAGTCAGTTGTGATTTTGTAAGAACTGCCAGTTCAGAAGCTACATGCTTGTGTTAGATAATTAAAATAACTATTAATTAGTCACTTGATTTGAATCATTTCTAAAACCTAAGCTATATTTTTTGATACTGTCAGTGTAAAACATTTCATTTGGTGTTTAAGCGATCCCACCTTCACCATAAGAGATTTCTCCTGTTCCGAGCTGTTCCGCCATAGTCTGGTCAGCTGATAGATCTCAGAGTTGAGGAATTTATTCTGGGTCTTATACGCTTCTATATCATCCTGAAACATACCACAAATCATGTTACTAACAAAAGTAATCAACACAATGACCCACTCAGTGAGAAAGCCAAGGCTGTCCAAGGCAAACTGCACAGTATTAGAGCTGTTTATAGGCATTAGACTGTAACCTCACCCACAAACAATGGGACCATTTCTCTATTTACTCTGCTTGGCAAGATTTGTTGTGTTCAAGAATAAGTTGGGTCATGCTCTAACTGTGCCACCATAAATCTGCTTGAGTCATAGTGGACCAAAGAGCAGTCATTCATGTGGGTCTAGTGCTTATTCCTAAAAGAAATGCCACACACACATTGAAATAAGTCATCAAGAATACCTTATAGTTTATAAAATTATCATTTTTATACAGTTGCAACGTAGTATTAAGGTTAGCCAAGACAACTGCACTATTGTTGGGCAAAGAACTGAATCAAATATGTACATAAGTTATACTGATAATCTAGACCAGAGGTCACCAACAGAAAGTAAAGAAGATCTACTTTCCTGCAGAGGTTAGTTCTGACCAACCACTAAAGAATCTGATCCACCCAATCAGGAACGTCTAAAGACGTTAATCAGCCAGAGCAGTTGTGGCAGATCATAAATGGAATTAGACTCTGCGGGGCGGTGGAGCAGGGCCAGAGATGATGACCACTTATCTAAAATGAGTGTGCACTGAATGTTGTCTTGTCTCATCTCATCTAGTTGTATTGTTGCTCTTGTGTTCTTTTTCTAGCTGTTTGTCTTGTGTGCACTTGTGGTCTTGTGTTCAGTTCTGTTCTGCACTTGTGTTGCATCATGGTCCTAGAGGCACCTTTTTTTTTTCACTATGTACTGTGTGTAAATGGTAGAAATGACCATAAAAACCTACTTGACTTGACTCGAAGTGATGAAGTGCAGAAGTTTGCAAGATCATCTGAGAAATGTATGTTTGAAGTTATCTATCTGCACATTAAGTGTTTTCTTCCCATGAAGAAGCCCTGTATGTGTAATTACCATCCACCTCGTAGTTTGGTTAAACAACAAGAAATCTTTGTTACTTTTTTAGTAATTTCCCAGGTGATTTAAAACATGATGACACTTTTAGCCACATGTATGATGTTTTCAGGGCTCAGCATCAGCGCACCTTGAGGCTGTCCAGCTCCTGTGTGAGTTGTTTGAAGGTTTGCGTGCTGAAGCAGTCAGAGGAAATAGTGTGTCCTGGGTCCGCCATGCATGCTGCCACTTGCTCTGAGAGTTTGAGGATGACCTCCTGCTTGGCCTGGTTCTTCTCCATGAGGAGCTTCACGTTGTCCTGCAACTCGGCCACATGTGCATTCTGCTCGGCAAGTCTACCCTGTAGGGCCTCGTTCTCACGTCTCTGCTGCTCCAGCCGTTCCCGCAGGTCAGCAGCGCAGCGCTCGCCGTGCCTCAGCAGCTCCAAACGCTCCTGTTCACCCTCCGTCGCCAGAAACTGAGCACACGCACGCTTCTCCAGCTGAGCTGCTTCCAGGGCTTTGTGCAGCAGCCACACCAACTCCTAACAACACACACACACATATTACACACAAAAAGTGGTATCAGGTAAAAGAGCTGAGAAAAGAATTTGGTTTTATTGCAAATTGTGGAAATCTACCTTTGTGTCAGATTAATCAAATTAACCCAAAACTTTAAGACCTCCAAAACGCTGTAGTCAGCTGTAGCATTTAATAAAATTTTATAAAAAGAAAAACATCTGAAAAGTCCACATAGCTTTAGTATAACAAAATGTTTTAAAGCACTTTGGAACAATACTGACTAGGTGGTGCAGGCTGATTGATCGATTTATTGATCAGGGCTGGAATGAAATGTAGTAAGATTAGTGCTTCTAGACTAGTGGTTCTTAATCCTAGTCATGGGCCACCTCTGCCCCACACATTTTAGTCATTTCCATAATCTAAAACACACACTTTGACTCAAGAAGAGCTGGTCAAATAACTCATTAACTGGACCAGGTATGCTAGAGAGAAGAGGAAAGAGATACAGAGAGGAGTAGTTGAGTACAAGCATTAGGTACTCCTGGTGTGAGCATTAGAGTTCCAAAAGATGTGTTCCTAGATTGCTACATCAGGCTGTTCCAGTCACAAGAATCCTTCAAATACAGCGATTTTAATCTCCTGTCATTCTTATTCCTTTGCATACTCTTCTGACCCAAAAGAATCCACCTCATTACTTTACTATTTATTTTACTACAATAATACATTTTCTATTGTACTATTTTCTTCTACTGGGGTGTTAAGTGTTTTGTTTACTGTGCAAACTCAAATGGGCTCTAAGTCCTAGAATTTCAATACCAGTAATGATGTTCCATTGTTATCTGTATATGACAAGAAACTTGAAACGGGAAAAACACAGGCAGTTGAATTACTGTCCTGTAAAATGTACAGTACAATATGCAGTATAATGTCTAGCAAAATGTTCAGTATGCTATACAGTATGCTATTTCTACTTTCAGTCACCTGAACAGTTTTGTTCAACAGTTTCTCCAACAAATTACACACAAAAGTGCTTCTGAACAATAGTAACATGAAATGCAGAGCTTTTAGTAAAATCTTCACCTTCTGGGCTTTGACCTCCTCAGCCAGGGTCAGTTTCTCCTGCTGGAGACGGGAGACGCGTTCAAGGGCGCTTGCCTCTTTGCGGTCGCCAGGCATAGTGGCTGAGTTGCATTTTTTATTTTTCCCATTAGGCAGAGACAGAGAGCACCCAGGGACCTGCAGGCCTTCATGGGGCCTCTCACAGTCCAGCTTTGGAGACTGAACAGGGCTGTGTGGTGACACTGGGGCAGGAGAAACTGCAATGCCTGCGAACAGTGGGGTGCAGTTAAAACGATCAAGAAATCACAGTGCAGTGAATGCAAAGGTCAACAGTAGATAAACTGTATAAACTACAGAGTCACAACTACATACCTTGCATATTCTTTTCACTGTAATCACTAAATAATAAGTCTTAAGATTAATAGCCGAGTAAAAAAAGCTTTAAGCTAAAGTTACATTAAATTTAACTTAAGAAAGTGTGGGGTGTGACATAGGATGATGTTGCTCACTGGGTATGTCAGCTGAGATGATTTTTGGGGTATTTGTTTTGGCGGTATCAGTGGTAGGACAGTCTGTCCAAAATACACTCCGACGTAGTTCCTGAGATGGTCGACGAAGCAGCAAACTGTGTACCGAGTTCCTGTAAAACACATATACACAATTGGCATACCACATGAACTACAAAAGCATTTAAGAAACCTTTTTGATCATTCTGGTAGAAAAGGTTAGTATTAACAAACATCAGTGTTACAACCTTGTACTGCTGCGGTCGAGTGGAGACCTTTATTAACCGTAATTTCTTAGAATGACAACAAATATGTAACAGAATCGCATCACTCAAAAAATCCATTGTAATCTTAAGATGGATCCAGAGTGATGGAGCTATAGATTCTACAATGGCTGAGAAAGGTGCTTAACACCGAGAATGAGGTTCTCTAACACTATCATGCAAAACGCTCTCAATCTACAAAATGGTGATCAAGTCTTGAGGCAGATCCAGTCACTCGACAGAGAACTACTTTGAAGAGATAATTATACTGTATGATTTCTCATTTAAGACCTTCTTGTTTGTTCCTATAAAACAAACATACACATACTGTGTGAAATACAAAAGTATTTGTGAGTAAGACATCTTAATTTTTTGTCATTCTGATAGAAAAAAATCTTACACATTATTATTAACAAACATCAATGTTACAGTTAACAGTTATTTCTTACAATGACATCAAATATGTAACAGAATCACATCACTCAAAAAAATTACAGTGTGATCTTGTGCATGCTTGTGGATGAACACAAAGCACAACTTCCCTACAACTGAAATTACAGGGAAATTTAGCGACGTCATTACATCAGCGCTCTTAAATGATCTTCACTCTGGTCAGAATGAAATGACACCACAGCTTCACACTTTCATATTCCGCACATTGTTTTACGTAAGTACATTTCACAATTATTCTACTGTAGTAGCTGAGATTCGAGCAGAAGTCTTGCACTCACTGGATCTCGATGAGGGGGTGTTTAATGGAGACATTGAGGGGGTTCGTTTGCACGGGTAGACTGGCAGCTTCCTCCCCAACCAGGCCTAGAGGAATCTTCACAGTGGGCAGGAAGTTTGCTGCAACAAAACACAGACAAAATGCAAAACAGCGTCTAACAGTGATTTGGTTGTCTGGCACAGTTAAGGTCTGAACCTGCTGTTGCCAGGAATAATTAGCAATAGAACTTGAGACCTGGCCTTCCACATAAATGCAACCACAGGAAACTGGTTGATTTGTAGGGCTTTTTCTGCAGACCTCACAATGTGAACAACATTCAGCATGTGCAGTATGTGGTCATTCCAGAGTTGCCACTGCCTGCCAAAAGGAATGCAAAGTTGTGAGAAAGCATTCTGCCAGAGGGGGCAGAAACAGTGCGAAACTCACCTACAGGTACTCAAGTAACTTTTTGTATTTGTTTTCAGGTTTAAATACTTCTACTGATATGGAAGTAAATTTGGTAAGAAACTCACTTCCTTTTTAGTACTTCACCCGCAATCCTTTACTGATTTACTTTTCAAGCCATAGCAACATATGTTGCACTCAAAAGAGACTAACAGCATGCAAGTAAAGGAGCTGTTTTGACCTGGTAATGTTGTACTCGTCCTATTGTTATTTATTACCTCTACGTGAGTCATATTTCAATAACATGACAATATTTTCTATTTGAGTATGGGTTTCGGCTTTCAGTTTAGATTTTCAGTTTACACTCAGGTCAAATGCAATTTATGAACATTCAGCTTCTGTGACTATTTTAGATGATCACAGTGCACAAAGAGACAACATGCCTAAACTGCCAAGCTATTTATAATGTAATGGGTAGAAGCAGCAAATGACTGACATTGAAAGCCACACTTGTAAATGAAGCACCAAGAAAAACATGGAGACTAAAGAATTTCACTCAGCTGGATGTATGAAATGACACTGAATGGCGGTTTCATGTGTGCCTATGTAAAACAGGGCGAGGCCCAGTCACGTCCCAACATGTCACAGACATCTCTGCAGTGAATCAGTCTTAGCTGAGCCGTGCTGACTGATTCATTGCTGAGAATCAGTCCCAAAAGGTTCAAAATTGAAGTGGTAAACTGCTTTTTTTTCTTGTAATTCTGTTAGCAGATAAACCAGAACACTTAAAATGTTGAGCTGTGCACTGAGCTGCTAGAGAGCAATGAGGGGTGAAAGGGGAGGGGTGAGAACCTCCTGCTTCCAAAACAATTCACACCTCTCCACAGAGATGTCCATGGTGGGATCCAATGTAGCTTCTTTATTTGAAAAAATGAAAATGAGTTTGCCCGTTTCTGTAAAGCGTACAAATTTCCATCAAAATATGTTCTGTCAAAGTTATTAAATTAAAAATATGAAAAAGGATTAATACACACATAACATATACATTAAGTTTAAAGCTAGTTTTCATTAAGACAAAACTAATTTATTTCTGTAATGTCTATGCAATTATTCCATTATGATGGTACATCTCTACATCTCACATTTCATCTAATTCCTAGGATTCTGTTAAAAATGAAAAATAAAAAGTCAGATGGATCCAGAGTGATGAACCGCTGCAGAAGAGGATTCTATAATGACTAAGAAAGGTATTTAATTTGAGGCAGATACAGACACTTACCAGGGAGAATTACAGATAATTTATCATCTATTTATCATCTAAGACCTTCTTGTTATTCCCCCAAAAAATAAAATATTGAACAAATCAGTATTTTACAGTATTTTTGTGTACACTTTAGCAGTTCCTATTGGACAAAATAACGGAAATTATTAATATGACATTCCAAACTTTTTACACCCAGTCAAACAATAGTTTAGGCCCAAAATACATCTACAATGAGCCTTTCATTCAACCGGCAGCTGTAATAGGTCAGTTATGAAATGTATTATTGGTAGCGTTATAATTGGCATGGTTCCTCTGGCTGGCCACCTGCTTGAGCAGCTCAGACAATTGTTTCTTCACTTCCTGTAATAGTCACTGCCATGCGACCCCCTTTCCTGCAGCTGTGTACTTGAACTCTGTCGACAGGGAAACTCAACCCTCCCTGATAATTTCTACAGTAGCTTTTAGCATTTAAGCGATTTAATAGCTAAAATGGAATGGACCTACAAGTGGGCAAGGCTAAACTGGAAGTGGCCACTTTGCCCTTCTTAGTTAGATCGACTGATCATGGATTACTGGAGAATATGCCCACAAGGGACATGATTCACTGTTAGGCGTCATCTACCCTGTCATGCATGATGGCCACACACAGGAAATAGATGCAATTTGCAAGCAGTGCAGAGCAGCATCAAAGCAGTGCAGCAGTGATCCGGCTCCACACAGCGCCCGCCTACGCCCACAACCGCCAAACACTCCCCCCAGGCCACACATCCCACCACACAGCTTTACTGATGTTTTGCTGGGCCAGAAACCTCTGATCTTTCCTTCCCTCTCACTCATTATATAACTGTGCAAATTAGAAACATGTTATCTTTAAGTATTTACACTAGAGGGTCACAATATATTGTTATTCTGACAACAACCAGAATAACAATATATATTATATAAAAATATTGATATATTAGTAATACACATTCGATAATATTGTAAATAATCCAGTGTCAGTAACTACACTACGATATAGTAGATGGTGGTATTGCTCCTTAACCCTTGGAACATGAGATCTTTGAACCTGGGAGAACCTTTAGGATAGTTTATGCTCACAAGTGGGCGGGGACACCCTGCAGAGGGAGGGGGGCCGGAGAACGGCCAAGCTGCAGGCATGCCGAGCGAAAGCCCAGCAAATGGTGAGCATGTAGGAGAACAAACACCGGTTTTAGACTGTTTAAGACCGTTTTTAATTAGTTGAAATCAGATTTTTATGAAGGCGAGCTCTAAGGGTTAACACTGGTTACCACCTTCCATAAAATAGAAAAAGGAGGAAGAAGAAGTTACAATAACCAGCTGGTTAGCAGCTATCATCACAGTGTCAAAATGCCAAATGAGAGCAAGACACTGAATTACTTAGTTCATCAATGTGGGCAATTTTTTATTTCTTAAGAAAGGCAGGGTGTTAGAGACATCACTATGCAGACAGTGCTAATCAACAATAAGTGCAAAAGGGGGCAATACCACCAACCTGTCCGTCGACCTTCACCTCAGTAGAGAAAATAAGATGCAGTTAGTTTGCTAGTCCTGAAATATTAAATGTTCCATTAAGGTTTTAGTTGTGTTGATACCATGGCATGGTGTTGGGCTTGATAATTTATTCTCTCTTCGGTTGTTTGAGTCAATAAATGAGAAAAGAAAAGCAGACATGGCAAGGGCATGTCAGGGTGAAGCCATCACTAAATCACTGGCCGACTTCATAGCAAAGGACATGAAGCTTATGACTGTAGTTTATCAGTTCATCTGTATGCCCTCCAGTACGCAGTGTAATTGTCCCTTTATTACACTTTTGTACTACTGTGGTTACAGATAGCATTATTATTATTTTGCTCAAAATTTCTATGGACATGACAATAACATGGTTAGAATGAATTATTTGAGCCGTGATAATCCTCTAGTGGAAATCTGATACTGTGACAGTTCTAATTTACACCAAAAAGCCAAATCACTTGACATGTTTTCCCAGACTGAACTCACATTGCTTCGCTAAATTTACATGATTTTTATTTTTATCCTGATTATCTGTTTGTAGAAAAACAAAAAACACTAAACATACTACGTAATAAAAAATGACAGTGCTGTGTGTTAATGATATGTAAATGTACGTATATTCTTAGCTTTCATACCCATATGTCCTAAAAAGAAAAAAACTCCCAGATGAATAATGCCTGATCTAAACTTGTCTGGGCTAAGTCAAACACAGGGCTGCACTGCTCAGAGAAACACATAAAAACACACACATAGCAACTTGAACAGTCTGTTCAAAAGACTTCTCAAACACACAGACTACACCCTAAACTTATGTCAGTCTGTCACAAACAGATAGACAAACAGAAACAGCATTATAATCACTCAAGTGCCACCAAAACAGACAAATGATAATATGACCATTCACAATTAGCTCAAAACCGGTTAATAAAAAGCTTAAACTCCTTATTCTTTCGGTTGAACATTTATAAACATTTGGCACCAACAATCACTTACTGAGTGAGCCTTTAAAGACCTATGAAGTGTTTCTAGCCCTAAGACATTCTTCAGTTTTGTGATCCCCTTGTTCTATGTAACTTCTAGTCCAAGGTTAGACCAAGAGTATTTCCTGCTTCGCTACAATACTACATGATAACAAAATAACACAAGTACATTCTTTGCTCACATCAACTGAGCAACTTTTAACAAAGAATAATCTGCATTTTACTTTCTTGAATTAGAAATCAGAAATCCATTTTCAGTTCAGTTTGCCGTCCAGGTGTAGATACCGATTAAGAACCACAAGAATCTTTTAATCACTGTAAGCTGGTCCAGCCTATTTACAGTACAGCCTATTCAAAGACCCTGCATCTTAATTTTGTATTTTATTTAAGACTGATCTATGTACACAATCTTTGTTCTGACTGATTGCCTTGTGAGTGTGTCTCATTCAAAAATCTCCTTGTACCAAATGGGTGGGCTAAGCTGCTGTAGGCTGAACAGATAAGAGCGTCTAATGGCGAATTTCCAACATATACGTGGCAGGCTGGTGTGCAGCAACTTGATCAGGTTCATACTCTTTTTTTTTTTTTTTTGAAAGCATAGTCATGAGATCTTACCTAATCTTGGCAGCAGTTTTCATGAACTGTTTCCCTAAAGGTTTCTTTGGCTTGCATTTACTGGAACTCTGCGGATAATTAACAATAATACGAAAACCATTTCCATGGAGGCTGGAATTCCCTAAGGAATACACAGATACACACCCTGTCGGTGCCCTGATACAGACTGCAGATAAGCGTCAATTAAGGATAATACAGTTGCTCCTCGTACCAGACTGTGGATCTCAGAAATAGAGCGAAAGAAAAATTCCATACAAAAGTCACGAGACAGTCAAATTTAAAAAAGAGAAAGTGGTCAAACATATTTTACTGCAAAAGCCCCTTTAGTCACATGCAAGCATTTGGCTGGTCAAGGATCTTGGGCAGTAACCTTCCAGTTCTGATGAAACAACAGGGGATTTCCTAAGGTCTCTCAGTGCACTTTCTCCAAGGCTTCTAGATAAAAACATATTTCCCCTCTCAGTTCATAACAGATCTCTCTTTGGTGCAGTTTAGAAGTAAACAGTGAATTCAGGCTTGAGGTGTTTAGACTATTGCGCACTTGAGTATACCCGAATATGTGTATAAATAATCATGCATATAAGTGATCAGCGGGATTGGGAGGAAAAAATAATTATAGCATAATAATGCAATAGTCTAGGTACACACACAAAGATCCATACGTAAATATTTTATTATTTACTTACTGACATAGAGTGCTCTTCAAAGATAAAGGGGCCTTAAAATTGGGATCATGCTGCTCCAGGCCTAATTAATTTATCATTTCACAGCAAGGAGGCAATGAATAATATCACAATACTGGACATCCCCTTAGATTCATAACACCTGAAGTCACAGGGATGTTTAAGGATAGTCAAATGATGAACCATGACTTGTTTCACCGGGGTGTAAATATGAGGTGACAAAGAACAAATACCCTTAGTCATTCATGAACATGGCTAAGAGAATTTGAGAATACAGTAATGATATTAGTAATGAAAATCCCCATATCCACTCTTTGGACATTTAAAAAAAAATCAGAACTGTTCTGATCCTGTTAGAAAAAAGGATGCATGTTTATTTTACCCCCACATAGAGTGATGAGGGCAGTTAGGAAGGCAAACATTTCTTCAGTGATCATTGCTGAAGATGTTGGTAGATTTTGGGGTCACCAAGCCTCGAAAACTACAATCAGATTGCCACCTCCATTCCAACAACCTGTTTGGAAGGTGTAACAGAAAAAACATTTTCATTTGTGGATGCACCTAGAGCAAGACACTACTGGAACTTACTGGAATTTGGTTCTATGGTCAGATAAGACAAGTGAAGAACTTAAGGGTTTTGTGCAAAAAGCAAGATGGTGTTTCAGAAAGGAACCTCACTCCTATTGTTATGTCATTATGGACTTCATCAAGGACCAAGAGATTGCAAAAGAATCTTACTGCCTTAGCCAAAAAAAGCTACACTTGGTTGTGGTTGGAAACCGATGCAAAACTTGTGTTAAAGTCCACACAAAAACAGTTAAATTAGCACAAAATCAAGCTGTGAAGGGTCTCAAAGGATCAAGAACACTACAGGATATGGAGACATAACTGGACAATATCTGGAGATCTTCTGTGTTGAACAGTGGTTTCAGACTACTTGCTCTATATTCTCCCATGCCATTAAGCATTACAAGAGAAGATTCATGATTGTTATGTTGGGAAAGAAAGGCTGCACAGTACCAAATGCAGGAGTCACATGCAGCTTTGTTTAGATGTATGTCTCAGTAAGTGATTTTGGGTTTTTTAAAGCAATGTTTCTTACTTCAATTACATGTTAGTTTTTTCTCATGAGTCCGATGTGCTAAAGTGTTACTAAAGTGTGCTTTCCTTTCTATCCATACCTCTGCACAGAACGAACTTAAAACCAGCTTCTCCTACTCCAAAATACTTACTATGTTAGGTTTTCACTTTCTATTAATCCAACTCACTATCACATGGCAGACTGACCACCCAAAGTCTCACATCCCTGAAAAAATCCCTGAATTATCAAAGCGCAAGGCTTGTGGCAACATGTTAGCAGAGCTAGTGGGCCTTCGCGTGTGATGTTGTCATCTTTTGATTTCATTCTTTCGCTTTTGTAAGTCTTACCAGGGCAGGTGTCTAAGAGCTGCTGGCCGTCCTGTATCAGGTTCTCTGAGGTGGGCAGGGAGCAGCCTGCACTCAGCTGGTCTCGGTGCTGCCATCGTCTCAGCTGCAGCTGCTGCAGCCAGTACATTTTAGCATCCCGGTTCGGAGCCTGTAATGAGATGCTTTACTTTGACAAACAAAAGACTTTCCTGTATGTTTTACAGAATATATAACACTGCAAGAACCATGTATCTCCACACTGATGACTTTTCAGAAGTATGAAAAAACTGTATTCCATGTCATTTTGGATTTCTATTAGACATCCAGTGTGAAACTTAAATGGTCACTTAAATGGTCAAGTAAGGTAAATCAACAAAAATGAACAAAAACAACATACTGAAACATAGCGGCTGCACTGACTAAGCCTACATGTGTATTTGTGATTGTGTTGTATAATATGGCAGAAAAACATTTTCACATGACATTTTCATAAAATGCATATTATATTCTGTACTTCTCAGGTTTGCTGTTGTTCATGGATGTTCGTTACTGGTTCTTTATTATTGCACTAAATCTGCATGTTAATGAAAGGAGTTCTTCAGAAGTACTGCTGATACCCATGACACGCTCGGAAACGTGTGTTGTGATAAAAGCCTTTCGTGAGACACAAACAGCTGAGAAATCTTCAGAAATATAACTGCCGCTTTAGGATCATGCATACTTACACCTCACATATTTAATTTCAGTTTCACATTGCAAGAAATCATCTTGAGACTGTATCAGGGTACGAGTTAATGTTTAACAATTAAACATTTACACGCCATCTTGATAGGAATCGATGTATGGACTTCTGTCTCATAGTAGCTAATATTTTTATGTCTATTGATTTTGTATAGTTTATACATTGATATATTTTGCACGTCTACAGCCATGGAAAAACAAAATCTCCCTTTTTTTCCATTCACTGTTTGCACAGTTTGCGGCAGTGTGTGTGTGTGTGTGTGTGTGTGTGTGTGTGTGTGTGTGTGTGTGTAAAATGCACAGGTTGCTATTATTTTCTGAACTATTGCAGTGTGTGTGTGTGTGTGTGTGTGTAAAAATAAAAAACACCTCAAGATGTGTTGTGCGTGCAGTCGTGTGTGTGTGTGTGTGTGTTTGTGCACAC
>JBBIGA010148828.1:0-18983 GCA_037576975.1 Alestes dentex | reverse complement strand
GGACTAAATGGAGACAGATGATTCGCTGTGGCGACCCCTGAAGGGTAAAGCCGAAAGAGAAAGAAGAAGAAGAAGAGACAAATAACTTACTTACGTGAATTACTAGGTGTGTTGCTAATGTCTCCGCAGACTGATCACCACTGGGACCCCTGGTCATCACCTTCCCAGGTCTGCAATCACTGGGGCCCCATGTCAAAATGTCCTCAACTGGTTCGACTGTTTTTGACTCCCCACTTGCTCCTCCCCCATCCAAGGGCAACTGCTGTTTAAGGCTCCGGCGGAGACAGTTGTTCCTAATAAGTTTGTTCATGAAGGCCTTCTCTTGTTAGTTATCCCATAGAGACTCTCTTTTTTTCTCTCTCCCGGGTTTGACCAGAGGAGGATGGGTTCCCCTTTTGAGTCTTGGACCCTGTAAAGCTGCTTTGTGACAACTTTGGTTGTAAAAAGCGCCATATAAATAAAATTGAATTGAATAATAACTCACGTGACTGTAATTTTTTTACGTTTTAAGACCCTGACCTGGGTCTGGGATGTATAATAAAAAATGCCTTATGTAAGGAAACTGGAGACCAAGAAGGATGTCAGATTATTTGAGTTGGAACAAAAAGCCAAGACATTCACTCTGCATCCAGCAGCCCGTTTCCATGGCCTGTTGTTCTTCTGACGCCCTTTTTGATTCTCATGAGATGGCAGTTTGTGGACCTCGGTTCTGGAAAACTGAAGCGGACGTTTATTTGAGCATGTACCAGAATGTTTTTTCAAGATTAACTGGTCTTGAGTGACATGTAGCCCGCCGTGCAGATTTTTGAGTTTGTGAAGTGAAAAAAGGTCTTTGATTTGATATCTTACAGCTACCAAAGCTCCCTTTGGTTATTTGTATGCTTGTGTAAGAGCTCAAACACAAGATGTCTGCTCACAGTCATTTGCTGTAGTTTTGCTGTAGATGACCAGTTTGTGCTCATGTGTTAGTGTTAGTCCGTCTTCTGTTGAAACTGTGCCACTAGAGGAAGAGGAAGACATACATCAAGACTCTTTTCAGTCTTGGCCCCACAGTGGTGGAACGAACCCCGTCTTGCAATCAGATCTGCGGAGTCCTTCGCTGTCTTCAAGTGTCATCCGAAGACCCACCTCTTCAAGGAGCACCTTGGTTACCTCTTAAACATCTTTTTCTATATATTAAAGAAAAACCTCCGGCATTTACCCTCTGAGCTGCTTTTCCTTACCTGTGTATTAACCTCTGACTTTTTTCTTTTGACAGGTGTGTAATTTAGCTGGCAGTAACTTGGTTAAAAGCAGGTGTTGATTTTAGTATAGCTTTACAAGTATGAAGAACAGGTGTGGACTACAAGAGCATCTGCTAAATGCCGTAAACATAAACGTAAACATTAGTCCTCTCCTTCCAGCAAAAACTGTTTTTTACTTCCACTCTGTATTATCAACTGCTTTCTTTTGGGTGAGTGTATATCATCACTGTATAACTGTTTTTCAGCATCCATCCAACCAATCAGAAGCCCTGTTGGTGTAATTGTGGGAGGCACCAGTGGAGATAAAGGGGAGATGGCTGCCACCACACAGTGTTTCAGCTTTATTTGTCAGCACTTATCCCTGTCCCAGTTTTCAGATTAGTGTAAAGTGTCCATTTGCCATATGTGAACAGGCCACAGCGCACAGTGTGAACTGTGTGAAGTTCTTTCTCTGTATTTAAACCCATTCACCAAGTGAAGCCGCGGGCAGCCAGGAACACAGCACCCAGGGAGCAGTGTGTGGGGACGGTCCCTTGATCAAGGGTACCTCAGAGGGATTCGAACCCATGACCTGATCGCAGATGCAACTCCCTCACCTTGGTCTGTACAATAACACATATACATCTACTATCTAGTTCCCCTGTGACAATCTTTTGGGAGGACTGAAAACAGACATGCTCGTGGGTGATTTGATTAACACAAAAACCAAAGACACAAAGGAGAATTACTAGAAACAAATGCTGAAATACTTAACTGGAACAATATATAACTCAGCTTAGAAACAAAACAGGGAATCCCACAGAGGGAAGGGTCACAGAAAACAAAGGGGGGGGGGGGTTACAAACAAACAGGTGAACATGCAAAACAGGGTGTGACAGAAAGGCATGCAACAGAATAGGGAGTGACAGAGAGGGGCGAAACCAGGACAGGGAGTGTTATTACATCCCCAGGTTAACTCAGGTAATTTCTTAACTGGACCAAGGAAATGTAGTTAGCTTGTAGATGTTTCACACTTATTTAGGTTAGTTTTAAAGAATCACAAGTTGAAAAAAACTCACAGCTTCTCATACATGAAGTTTTGATTTGTGACTTTTGATTTGTTTAAGTATTTTATTTTAACATCTCTGACAGATCAAGCATTATCACAATTTTGGGTTGTGCATCTATTGGTACTACAGTGGACACACATACAAGGTCAGTATATATGTTTTTTGTAGTGAAGGATGACTGCAGGTTAACTGATTTCCAAAGAAAATAGTAAAGTTGCTTCTTTCCATCTTATAGGAGCTGTAATGCATTCTTTGTCCAGCAGATGGCAGGTTTTAGGAGCGTTTTTCCAGCACTTAGAAGAGCGTTCCACCTCTGTTACGTATTTAATGTTAAATGTATGTTGGGTTGTTTCAAAGATGCACAGAAAAGAAGAAGAAAAAGAAAAGTAGAAGACAAAGAAGAGGTAAAAGAATAGCAGATGAGAAAAAGAAGAGAACGAAGAAGAAAAAATGAAGACAAAGATGACATGAGAAGAAGGGAGAAGAAGAGAGCAGAGGGGAAGAAGAAGAAAAGGGGATAAAAGAGGAAGAAGAAGAAGAAGAAGAAGAAGAAGAAGGGAAAAGAAAGGAGAGAAGAAGAAGAGAGACAAGAAGAAGTAGAGAAGGAAGAAAAAGAAGAAGGGAGAACAGCAGAGGAGAAGAAGAAGAAAAGTGGGAAAAGAGGGAGGAGAGGAAGAAGAAGAAGAGGCAGAGGAAGGATGGAGAAGAAAACAGCAGAGGAGAAGAAGAAGAAAAATAAGAGGGAAAAGACGAAGAAGAAGTAGAACGAGGAGGAGGATGATAAGAACAAGTAGAAAATAACATTTCTGCTTATAAGTCAGTCCTGTATGGGCTTCCTGGTCAGATCACTGTGGCGTGTTTTGTGCCGTGGGGGGAGAACAGGGCATCCCAGGGGGCCGCTCGTGGCCCACCGCAGCATCTGGGACCTTAACGCCAACCATCACACTGTGGAGCCGTGAAAGTATGAAGCTCTGCAGACATTTTGCTCTCTGTGATGACTGGGTACCTCTTATTTGAACACATTACCTCTTATTTTAGGTCAATCCAGAGATCCTGTATTCAGTGTTTTACACTATTTATGTTAAAAAAAGATCTCCAGCTGCTTATTGCAGATCAGCCAAAACATGTTTGCTTTTTCCTTCTGCACTGGAGCTACAAGGCTTTTTTGACAGGTATACAGGAACTGTGCTGTACCTAAACTGTACTGCGATGCCATGGAAGTTGTAGCGCACTTTGATTTTCCAGTGTATCTCAGTAACGGTGTTTCTGACGCGTCGGCAGCACAATTCGCTTCCCACAGTTGACGACCGGTCGTCGTCCCAAAACCACGTCCATGGAGTCGAACCAGCGGAACGTTTTTCTGTAAGAGCTGCTTTTGATATTGTGGTCTTTTATTTTAATAGTCTTGTTTGATTTTTTCTCAGCATTCTTCACCCGTGTGATGAAAACCTAACCGAGTGAACTTGTTAGCAATGTCCTGCCACACCTTCGCGTTTCTCACAGCGTTTGTTTCAGTTTGTTAAATTGTTTAAGTTTGTTTTAATTTGACACGTGACATGTGGTTTATGTTAAATGATTGTGGACTGCGGTTGGTTCTGGGTTTAGGGGATTTTTGTAGGCCTTTGTTTTGGGAACGTTTGTGGGTCCACCGCCTTTTTGGGGACAAGTTTCAGTTGGGGATCCTTTGTTTGTTTGTGCCTTCTTGTTTGTCTTTATTCGGAAAATACTGCACACGCGCCTCATTCCTGAGGACCCCCGACATGACAGTAGCACTTGTACTTTGTCGAATTCCCAGTTGTTCGTTTGTATCACCATCGTTGTTAGTTTTTATATCCTTTGTGTGGACAGTAAAAAACATGGCCTTTTTCCGAGTCCGTCTGTTGTCATGACAACAATTTGACCAATCAGAAAGCAGTGACACAGTCAGCTTGACTGCAGGCCACTTTCGGCCCTGCCATCGAGCAGCACGGGTACAGATCACCTTGTTTGTAATTAGACTCGACCAATTAGCATTGTGCAAACTGTCTAAATGATCAAACACTTGCCTGTGTGTTAATCTCAGATTTACTCACTTTTGTTGTCTCTGATTCAGAACAACAAATCCATTGTGTTTCTGTAACAGCTCCCCAAAATGGCCAGACCATTCAAACCCAAACAGTCATTTGGATAAAGCTACATTACATTAGCACAGTTGTAGAGGATCTCTCTCTCTCAGAGATGTGAGGGGTGTGTATTATTCATCTCTTACTCGTCTGCTCTGAACCCCAGGGCTCCTCACGGTGACCATCACTGCCCCCACTTCTCCACTGCAGCTCCTGCATTATTCACCAGCCCAGAGAGCACACGGCCCAGGCAGCAGAAACACACACTCGACACACGGCTCCACCTCAGACATGAGCCCACTGATTTATACAGGCATGCTTTCAGCACTTAAAAAGTACAGTTAAGTCATAATAACAAGAAAGATTTTTGTAATTATGACTTCATACTTACACTAAAATGCGATCTCAAACACAATTTCTCATAACTATGAAATGCTGAGCCAGACTTATGAGTCATAATTAAGAGATAGTATCTTGTAATGATAAAATAATAATGATAAGTCATAATTATGATGAGTCATCTTGTCAGTATGAAATCGCAAGTCATAATTATGATACTAAGTCATAGTTATGAGCACCTTGTAATTTTGAAATATTGTACTAAATATATATTGCATTCAAAAGTCATAATTAAATTATTTTTTTAGGACGATATATGAAGTAAATATGAGAAAATAATCATACTCAGCCATATTAAAGTAATAAGTTATAGGTACTGTCTCACAATGAGATACTGTAGTCGCAATAGTGTGAGATAATATGATAAAATAATAGTGTTCTAGTTATTATGCTAGTTATTACCAGTATAAGATGGTGCTTATTGGTCATTTGTCAGGTGTAAAATCCATAGGTAAAAGCCAACAAAAAAGAGTGAATCATAAGTTACATGGATTGTTATACGCAAAAGTAAATAATGAATTGAAAAGTAGTTTGTTCCATACTTTTATTTTAAAAGTACTGCTGTATGAACAAAGGTGCAATAACATCTGGTTTACAAACACTTTAAACAAATAAGGAGCTCTTTTTGCAGTGTCTCTCTTTAGCACAGTTACACAGCTGCAGTTCAAATATTTCTGTAATTCACAACTTAAACATTAATGTAATCAAATCAAATATAAAACCAAAACTAGTTGCCACTGCCAGGATATTCACATTTTATCTAGTTTGTTATAGAAAAATGAGTTACCCTCAGAGTCCAGAGTATGAGGGGCAGTTGCAATGGGCACCAACCCCATATGAAAGTCTATGTATATATATATTCACTTCTCGTGGCTGAAGGGGAGTGAGGCGAAGCGCAAGGCACAGGTTCCATAGATGGGATTTTTATTACAAAAAGACACAGACTCTACACATACAAAATAAATAGGTACAAGGACCTATAACCACAAAGCATAACTAAAACAAAAGACAAAAGACACATCAGGAGTGGGAAACATGCAGGCAAAGGTGAGGGTCAACCAGCCACTCAATACAAAACTCTGGGAACTTAATATCGCACTAACCCATTATTGACTTTTTGTTGTGTTCTATGTTGCACCTATGGTCCAGGAGGACGATATTTCGTCTCACCGTGTACTATATGTATTTGGCTGGGATGACAATAAAGCTTTGCTTTACTTTTTATTTACATTACTTTAGTTTAACGCCGACAATTATTGTATCACGCGTTAACTATTACTTTTATTTTGGAAGTTATATAGCAGTTGCAATGGGGACCAACACCATGTGAAAGTATATATTTATATGATGAGGCCGGAAGAGGCCGCTTTTGTTTAGTTTTGTTTAGAGACTTTTATTTTGACAATGTCCGTATTTGTAATCACTGTGTCAGCTGTCTTGTGTTTAATTTGAATGATTGTGTTATGTGAATAGTTTCTGTCCTCGTCTGTTAAGCACATAACACATTAACTTGCCCAGCCCTAGTCAAAAAAAAGCTCACAGAGTTTTTTTTGCCAGCAGCAGCAATGTAGACATCGACCAAAGCACTAAATCACCTAGCAACCAGGTGCTGAAGAACAGGTGGAAGCTGAACTTGATGAGCATCCACAGGCTGGTCACGAGGGACAGACAGCAGAGGAAATTTCAGTCAGCCACTGTTAACTGGATTTGCATGATGATGATGAAACATATAATGTCCTTTACTGCTGTCAAATTAGCATGCTGAATCTTTACTATCAAACTAATTTTATCATAAACAAATAGATAAATAAACGCTCTGAAAATGAATCGCAAAATGGCTTCATCTCGTCAGTAGCAAGGATGAATGAAAATGAAACTGGAAAACAAATCATCCACCCGTAACACTCTTGACATGCTTGCTGGAGGGAAAGGGGGCTAAATAAAGCTCTACATTTAACCAAAAATTTGGGGAGAGAAAATCGAATTGTTTTCCATTTAAGTGCTATTTGTTTCTGCCTTGTTTGTTTCTGCCTGTCTTGTGTGCTGGGCCATTGTGGAACCGACACTTAACATACAAAACTGGGGTTTGTCTGAAGCTTGATAATTATAAAGAATAATGAATAGTATTTTGTCTTGTAATTTGTAATGCATTTCTTACTAGTTTTATTTGTCTGGCTTAATATGAAACCAAAGTGTAAGATGACATTAAGCCAGGCTAATTCTTTTACACAAAGTGACTGTCATATAAGGGCTGTGCCCGTCCAGAAAGGAGGCGCAGTCGCAGACTTCCGTTCTGAAATACTTTATTTTTAAATACAAAACAAAAGAAGGCATGAGGGCCAAAGCTCAAGAAAAGGAATAATCTGAATGAACACAACTCAACTTAAACTAAAACAGAAGCATCTTTTGCATCTAACTTGCACAAACCAAAAACCAATGAAAAGACAAACATAATTATTCCTTGATCCCTGGCCGGCTCAGAACCCTTATTCCTAACACAGACCAGGGACAAGACCACACCCGTTGTCAAAGTCCCCCTAAATCTAGTCCGATGGTGGCCACTGGGGACATCACAGTGACACACAAGTTATCTTGTGGATACAATCAATAATACCCTACAACTTATCTTTTCAGTCATTTATTTATTCAGGTTGAAGATGGTTGCAGCTCAAAAGATGATATGGAGTGTGCCAAAATGAGGGATCAATGTCAAAACGATTTCTTATGAGCATCAAAAGCTGATATTGCCATTCTGCTACACGGTCCCCAAATAGTGGCCACAGACATCAACTGCGAAAGAGATGGCAGGTGTTAGAACAAGTTGTAGATGTAGTTACAGCAACTGGCAAGAGAGTGGGTCACAGTTCGAAGCAGCTTATACTCTGGAGGACATGAACATTGACCATGGGACCTTTTTAGAGTTCATCATTTGGCTTGGGAAATATGATGTGTGCATGAATGAACATGTAACAGAACGCATAGAAACAAGTAAGAAGGTGCATGGGACACAAGCTAAGGGTCGAGACTCTGCTGTGACAACAACAGTAAACATGGTCATCTCTGCAGTGCAGCAACTAATTCCAGAGATTACATCAAAAGAAGTTACAGAACCTGGAATGTTTCTGTACAGACTGATACAACCCAATACATAACATTCCAAGAGCATTGCTCTACAGATCTGAGGTATGTCAAAGACACAGTGCAGGAATGGATTTTTGTAGTAATGTGTGAAGTGTGAAGCATCCACTGGCCAATATTTCATTCAGATGCTTGCAGATGTGATGGAGAAATGTAATTTGGAAATCAGTAAGGGTGCATCTAACATGCAAGGTCAATACAGAGGGTTTTCCACACTGCTGTCTTCCAAAGCACCAAACCAAGTGCATGTGTGGTGTTATGCGCATGTGCTAAACTTGATGAATAACATTGCAGTCTTCTTTCGTGAGTCATATCAAAGGATGAATGTGTAGGAGCAGGGAAGCCAGGACAGTCCACACAAACGCCTCTCCATTGTCAGACAGACACGTTGGTGGACTGAGGATGTTGCCCTGAGAAAGATTTTTGGGTCCTTTGGAAAGCCAGAACAGTGTGTCTACACTGATGTCCTCAGGACACTGGAAATGCTTAAAGCAAAGGAAAACCTTAAAATATCAGTGCATGGCAAAGCAAATACTTGGAGGCTTTGATGAGGTATGAGACAGTTCTGACTGCTCAGCTTTCATGATTTCTGAAAATCATGCCTGATGCTGCATTCCAGAAGCTGAGCAAATACTTGCTCAAGTTTTACAACTCCTGCTAATTTGCAGTGTGAGTTAAAGTCCCTGGCAGTCCAGTGGCCATGGCTAAAGCAATCTGTGCTTGAATAGGAAAACCTCAGGACCGTAAAAGAAGACCCAGATGTGATGCAAGAGGCAGAAATGAAAAACATTCCTTGAGGAATGCCCAACATGTTGCTATCAGCTTCTTACACGGTACAAAATCTTAACAGTTGCCTACCACATCCTTGGTTTAGGATACAAGTTTCTCCTCATGCTTATGGCTACAGAGAAAGACATCCTTATGTCCCTGGACAGTGACTGTAACAGAGTTGCAGAAAACAGTGACCTATTGAAGAGGCTTTTACTCTCCCAACATGAAATTGGCCACCTTGATCTTTGAGTATTTATAAACATCCCCATTGACAGCGAGTACTTTGTTTCTGAGAGTATTCCTGTGATCTGTGTAATACTCTTGCAAGTAGCCTACTGGTTCATGACCTTTTTGTGTCATTTCAGGTTTCTGTAGTCTGTAGATTATGGTTTAGATTTCATTATCTGTGTTCTGTTGTGGAGTTTGGTATATTGCTGTTATTTGTGTTTTATATTTGGAGGTTACTTTTACAAATACAGCCAAAAATCATCATCATTGGTTTTGAGATGTTACTCGGTGTGAATATTTTATGTAGTATATTATTGTGAGATAGGGAAATTGTACATTTCCAGTTGGTGGGCCTATTTGGGAGAAAGTCCAGGGCTGTTTTTTCAGTCCCAGTCCGCCCCTGCTCCAGTTTAAACATTAATTTCAAATACCAGCTGAATCATGGTGGGGGTTTTTATGCCAGACATTAAAGCAATCAATACAGTGAAACATAGAAAACACAATAAGAAACTGACATTAGTGACCATTAGTGGCCACTAAATAAATAAACATTATTTGTTTAGCCAGGAGCTTTATTACAACAAGATAGGGAACAATTGGGTTTATGCAATCTGATGAAAAACAAATTGCTGGCATATCTATCAAAATTAGAAGTAAAAACATGCTTTTTACAAAGGAAACAACAGTTTTTATCACATTGCCATGTTTTTACCCGAAAAGCAATTGTGGTTACATTAAAATTGCACAGATTTGGCAGGCTTTTTCTTTTATTCTGTAGCTCCCATGTTACCCACACATGGTTTCTTGCATTCATACTGAAAATGCAAGCTCCGCCCCTTAGCAGTCCATGTAAAGAAAGGATCCCTCTATGCCCCGCCCACAAACGCATTCTTTGTACAACCACTGCAAAGCTGGACACATTTTACTGAACACTGAAAAAGTCAGATTCAAAATAAAGGAAAACTGCAGCATTTGGACTGTTATTTATTTGTGCTTGGAAAAAGTTTGTAATATTTGTTTAGTTGGAATATACTTCTTTCTGTTTATTTTTACTACCTTAGTTTAGCCTTTCTAAATTTCTTTTTAATTTAAACGATTTGATAACTTTATTGCACAGCCTTATGGGTCAACTCATTTCACTACATGCTGTACTTGTATGGCCATGTACATGACGAATAAAACAACGTCAATCTATAGAATTATATAATGGGCGTTTCTCTTTGCCGCAGGTGCAGAGAACCAGTCCTGAAAGTTCCAGATGTGCACAACAAGGGTTGGACTGTCCCACTGCGATTGCAAGGTCAGTGGGCAAAAGGACAGGTAGGTCAAAGGGCTTTACCGTCAGCCCATTAAAGTACTGAATGGTCATGACTAGCCTGGTCCATGTGCTCATGCATAGACAATAATCTCCACAGATACAGAAGAAAAAAGCAGAGGACTCCGGCACTGTAGGGGGCAGCATTAAACCCTCCACAGTGGGCCATCCAGGGCCCTCTCAACTTCCAGAACATCTGGTGGCCTTGTGGTTTGGGAGTTGCCTTCTGTGATCAAAAGGTCATTGTTTCAAATCCCAGGATTACCAGTGGCACCACTGAGGTTCCCTTGAGCAAGGTACCGTCCCTACACACTGCTTCCCGGGTGCTGTGTTCCTGGCTGCCTGCTGCTTAACTTGGTGAATGCGTTAAATACAGAGAAGAATTTCATACTGTTCACACTGTGTACTGTGGTGTGTTCACATATGATAAAAGGACACTTAAAAAACACAACTCACCAACCTCATAACAGTAGCTACAGTTGTGCTCATAAGTTTACATACCCTGACAGAATTTATGATTTCTTAACCATTTTTCAGAGAACATGAATGATAACACATAAACTTTTCTTTCAATCATGGTTAGTGGTTGGCTGAAGCCATTAATTGTCAAACAACTGTGTTTACTCTTTTTAACTGTATAAGAACCCATGTGGGCAGAACGTGGAAATGTCAACTGGCATTACCACGATGACTCACTGGGAGGGATATTACTTATAAAATGTGTGTGGGCACTTTTCCATCGGCATACAGGAACCGTGCTGTATCTAAACTGTACTGTCACAGAATTCGCAGCACACTTTGATTTTCCAGTGTATCTCAGTCTGGTAACAGTGTTTCTGATAAACAGTTGGTCCATGGAGTTGAACCAGTGGAAAGTTTTTTTTCTGTCAGAGCTGCTTTCTTTACTGTGGTTGTCTTGTTTGAATTATTAGCATTTTTTCTCACCGTTGTTTAGCCGTGGGATGAAAACCTAACCCAGATTACCTTTTAGTGATGTCCTGCTATATCTTTGCATTTCTCACAGTGTTAAAGATCAATTGTTAGCATCATATAAAACTCCCACTGAAATTAATCTTCAGCCCAAACAGATAGTAGTGCTTGTACTTCATCGACTTCCCAGTTGTTAGTTTGTATCTTCATTGTTTTTTTGTGCGAACATTAAAAAAACAACAACAATGGCCTCACTCCAAGTCCATCTGTTGTCATGATGACATTTTGACCAATCAGAAAGCAGTAACGCAGTCACTCAGCTGCGGCCCGCATTCAGCTCTGCCATTGCGTACAGGTCGCTTTATTTGTAATGGAAAAACATTTTTTTGCGGTACAGCACTGTTCCTTGTGCAACTGAAAAAGCGCCATATATGCCCCAAAGTAAGTAGTTTACATGCAGACAGTTCAGCTTGTACAACCAGCTCAATATTATACACATAATATATACAATATACACATAATATATACACATGAACATAATGATATACACAAATATTGTCGCTGTCTGGCGGAAACCTCGTAACTCCACTTTTGGTCTTTGTTGTTTTTTTTCATAAATCGATACTATTGGTCAGTCTCCACGTGGGTCTGTAAAATTTAGAAATGATTAACCAGTGAAAAGTGTTGAAAATAGTTATACCAATTTTGATGACACAGTATTCTCTTATTTAGAATATACATAGTTTTTGAGTTTCCTGAAAAATAGCCATTTTGGACATGGGTTCAGCCCGACAGCAACAATATACTATTATATAATATTATTTCTTTGGTAATTCAACAAAAACAACAGCTCTTTCCTACTGCGTGGTGCTGGATGCTGCTTCCACTTCGCACTGCGGTATTAATTAATGCTAAAAAACAATAATATGCTAACCAGGGCCAGGAAACGTCTCAAGGACGAGATATTCATCACATCCTCTTTTTTTCCGGCAGCGTGTTTTTCTTCAAGCCGGAGAATCTCACTGTTAGCTGCACTGACCATCATGATGAATAATCCCACACAGGCCTGTCACGTCCGCTTTAATCATTACTGCATTTTTCACTCTTTTGTTATTTGTAATAAGAATCCTGAACAGCTATGGCTGCATCTTATGGACAAAATATAAGTATTGCCATTATACTGTTACAATGTACATTGATTCCATGCGCATCCATGCGGTCCCTGGAGCTAAGATGCAGAAACAGCCGGTTTTCAGATTACGGTTTTTGTGATGTCTGAAATTCTAAGGAGTGTTTCAGCCCTGTGCTGCTTTTGGAATGAGCTATAATACAGGACAGGCAATCAGACAAGAGATCATATACATATATCAGTCTTAAAGGCACGGTATCAAAAACAACAAATGGAAAAAGGTTGAAAAATGGTTGTGTAAGAGTGAATAGCGATAAATTATATTTTTAATACATAAACCCAAACAAATGTTAAATAGAAATAGAAAAAATGTTAAATAGAAAATTAAATAGAGGGGAAATGTAGGTAATGGTCCCTTTAAAAATACATTTATTGATTTATTGGTTTGTTTGTTTGTCTGTTTAGGTCTGCACTTGCTGTGTCCTGCCACTTAACATTGCTAAGTACCTTGTTTACGTAAAAGGCCCACATCCTACATTTTTACCTTGAGACCTTGAGGTCTACTTATATTTATGTGGGTTTATGTACCAAAAACAATCCTAATTTTTTTTTTAACATGACCACTTTCCAAATTCTTATTAGACTTAAACAGTCTGTTTAGGTCATTGTGCCTTTAACACTACTATATATCCTGCAAATCATTTCTGTTCTGATGGGCTGCCCTTTATTACGCCTCATTCAAAAACCAGTCCACAGTGAAACTCTCCTTATAAGTTGAGTGTTAATGTACAGGGATCCACTGGCGTTGGTTGAATAAGAGTAGTATATGTACAATATGTAAGTAAATCAGACGTAGACAACTAGACTGAAGAACAGAGCAGTGGCTGCTCTAAACCTGGTCAAAATCTCAGCAACTACAGTGAGAATGTCATTCACTGCAATACCATTCAATACTGTTTACTGCGTGTTAATTATTTACTCTCGATACTGAATAAATATCAAGAATATCAAGTAACGGTGCTATTGACACCTATACTGCTAGTTCTTGTTATTTATCTATTTATTTATCTATCACATCCATGCTGCTAGTTCTTAGACATGTATTTATTGATTCCATCTCCTTAAATACTAGTCTATTGTGTTGCAGCTAATATATTCGTCACTAGATATCACATTTTGTTTTTTGATTTTATATATTTTATATGTATGTTTAAAAGAGATAAGCATCTATAGAGCTGCAAATCTTTTCTTGAACTGTGCAGTCCTGTGTATTGCAATGACAATAAAGGTATTCTATTCCATTCTACTCTAAATGTGTTGCTTTATGTGGCTTCAGAAAAACTGCATTAAACAGGATTATCTGTAAGCACTGATGTATGCCATGGTATGTTCAGTTTAATGGGATAATGATAAAATATTACACCATTCAATTCCAGAACGTATTCACTTAGTTTAACTAGATCCCAATCACTGTTTAAACAATTACACATTTGACTAACATGTCAACATTTGGAGTGTGGAGGTCTTTTTTTCACTCTGGAAGAGGTCTGTGGTTGAAAAAAGTTTGACAAACGCTGACTTTGAGTTATTGATGTTTTTCCATGTGTGCTATTCTAGTTAGGTTACAGCTGATGCTGATGCAAATAGCATGACAGTCAGTTATTATATTCAATTTTGAATGTATTATTATTATTATCATTATTATCATTATTATTATTATTATTATTATTATTATTATTATTATTATTATTATTCATACTTTCCATGATGAAGAAGCCATTCCTTACAAAAACATATTAATATGGCTCCTTATAACCTTATTCTTGCACGCCTTTTATACAGAACCTCTTTCCAGAGAGTGTTCGTGCGTCTGGAATACATAGAGCAGTTAATGCTGCCACAACCTGTCTTAAAACACTGCTGTAGCGGATGAATGCTGGAGTTACAGTACAGACAGGCCAAGGCCTCATATGTGCTCAACAAAGAAGCAGCATAATGAAAATGTCTGATCTTTTATTCTGCAGAACCCTCATACCACTCCTCTGCCCTTTAAATGCAAGCTGAAGTTCAAATCGTTTCCAAGTTCAGCGATGCCTCGCAGCGCGGCTGCTTTGGCATTCCTTCCTCTGAATGGGTCCTCATTGTGCGGCGGCCTTGCTCCAGATGACTGAAGCTCCGAGGCAGCCCCTCCACATTTGTCCGCTCCGTATTCAAAGATTCAGAAACTTCCTCTGCTTTGGCAATGCCTTTAAATTCAACCTAACAATAAAACTGAGTCGTGCAGGATGTGGTATGACACATTGCAGTTTGTTAAACATGTTAAATCTACACAGTTTACGAGACATATTTGGTATTTGCTTTTTTAGTTTTGCTTTGGAGCTGAGAGACTAAGCAGGGGGCCTATATCCTACTTTATAGAAACATATGGTTTATTCTTACCTTTTATGTGGCTTTATGTACCAAAAACATTTTTTACACGAGCATTTTCCAAACTGTCTATCTATTAGGCTCGACTGTTTTGGTTACGGGGCCTTTAACACTGGTAAATATCCTGTAAAAAAAAATCTCTATTCTGATGAGCTGAACTATACTATGCCTCATTCATTATGCCCTTTATTATGCCTCACACCTTATAATTTTCAAGTGAATGAGTTTGGTGAAACTGGTGTAGGCTGAAGGAGAACATGTTATGAAATGTGTTGCTTTTTTTTTTTTTTTTTTGCAGATTTCTATATATGTGCCTTATATACCTTACAGCCCACCAGTGAACGTGTTTACGTTCCACATTACAGACTTTTACTCTGAAAAGCTAGCTTTTCCACAATACGGGGCCTTTAAACAATCTTAAATGGACACACTTATGTGGTTTCACGTTACACATAAAATTTTCATGTTACACATGTTACATATAAATAGCTCCTGTTACTGCCTTACAAACTTCAGATGTTTTGGTCTGATCAACTACATTTGGGGTAAGAGGACAGTTGTGTAAATGAGATGTTTTCATGCAGATGTACTGTATTTCCCCACAGTACTAAACAGTAGATAATAGTCAGATGGATGTGGTTGTATATACTGGTAGAAGAAGATGGACAACATCGCTTATTGTTTCTATTGCTTTTTGAGTTTATATTCCTTTACAGATGCCTGTTTACATCTCTGCTTAGTTCTGTCTCTTTACATGGCAGAAATGACAACCAACATCCAAACTTAACCTTCTCATCTGGGCTCTGTAACAGCCTGCAGGATGGATGTCAGAAGGAAACCTGATTCAGCTATGGAGCACTTTGCGAGAGCCCCTGTCTGACTGAGTGGATTATTGTGTTGGGGATGCTGTTTGCAGTCAGCCCTCGCTGAATTATTGAACATGTGTGTGTCTTTCTGGAGACGCTGCCACTTTCAAACAGATAGGGCTGAACACACCGAGCTGTCCTCTGTGTATGTCCAGCGACTTATGATCACAATGACTAGGGGAACTGAAACTGCAGCACAAAAGACATGTCTCAGGCATACAGATGGGAGTCTTATTTTGTTAGTTACACTAGTTTTTGTATCTTATTCCAAGACCAAACCTAACCCTGGTTCCTAAACCGTGTGGCCAGCTGTTGACCAGTCAAGGACATCAGCAGAGTCCTCATACACCAACCTCAAACCCTGTCCTGTTGTTCAGCGCTCTATTAGACTTGCTTATGTGATGACATACTGTATGATATACTGGCTGCTTTGTCCATCTGATTGCAACAGTCATCTTGTAGCTCCAATATAAATCTATAAATCTAAGCTCTAAACATGACTGATTTACTACATTTAGGGCATGGGACAAAATTGTGTAATCTTTTTTGTCAAATAATAAATCTACAGAAACCCATCAGGGACATTGCCTGATTCTGAGGTGGCAGGAGGAGTAGTTAACATCATTAGTATCTGCTAATATGGGCAAACACAGCTTATAAAAAACAGATGTAGATGAAATAGGTGTAACCAAAGCTGGATGAGAACATCCTCAGTTTTGGTGCAAACAAGCTAATCATTTGATTAAACAAAAATATACTCTGCTGCTCTACCGCACACTGATACGTAGCAAAAAAAGACATAGCTGGTGCAACGCTGTGGCAGCGACATGACTGGTACGTGCTGCAGGGTAAACCTTGCGGCTATCAGGCTAGCTGCCTTAAACTGTAAAATGTTTAGATCATACCATCTAATACAGTCTCAACTTTCTTTTATGGGTTTACTTCGCACAAAATGCTTAGTAGGGCTGTCACTACTGACTACATTAGTAATCGAGTAATCTAGCAATTATTAATGACTTATCAAACAATTATATACACAATTTAGAACAGCAAACATTTAACTTTACTTCATCTGCATGAAATGTGTAGCTATAAATTTATGCACATTTGTAAGATCCTGCTGGTTGTGTTTCCTTTCTTTCAGTGATCTGCATGCCAGTAGCGCCCTCTTGTGGAGAATGTTCAGACTGCTGAACACGGCTGTATAGTGACATGTAGATTCTCTGTCCATCATTTGAATTGTACAGTCCAAGAGGTCAAATTTTTTTATGAGATGTTTTTTAAAATTGCTTTTTAGTAATTAATTTGAACTGAATAATAGTGACACTGCTAAAATGAGTGTGTTATTTTGGATGTTGCTCTTGTGGTCCTGGTTAGGATAAGCGGCTCAGGAAACGGATGGAAAATGAAGTTAAACCCAATCTTAAACCCAAGTTGTGTAAGACTGCAACAAAAATATGTAATTGAATACGAATTCAACAAAAACCCTGCTGTGCATAACTACCTCAGGAAGAAACATCCGTTATTAGGACTAGCAAGCTACTAAAGTAAGCCCACCCTCTGTCATGTACGTAACGAGGGAACTAAACCTTTTTTCAAAAACAAGGACCCCTCGTTGTGCTTTTACCTTCTATGTCATGACCATAATGAGGTACAAGAGGAAACAGATGTGTTCCCGCTGCTCAGAGCAGCTTGTTCAGGGACTGCAGTGGACCCTCAGCACGGCACGTGTTAATAACCCAGCCGGGAGCCCGGGCTGGGGGCAGCCAGCTACACAACACAAAACATCTGTGTTGCCTTCGCAAGGCTGCCTGGGCTGCGAAAGCTTTACTCCAATCTCTGCCCCTAATAAGGTGAGCGCTCACATTAGTTGTTCGCCAGGTTTACAGTGCGGAACGTGATCCGGACAGCTGCGCGAGTCATTGGCGCTCTTGAGCAGTTGTAGAAGCTGCAGGCCTTGCTGCTGTACTCCACCCTAAAAATAATCTCAGACACATGGAGTCTTTGGCTCGTTTTTATGAAAGGAGTCTTGTAGAGAAGTGTGAAGTGAAAGTGAACTATTTGTCACACACAAACACACCCACCACAGCATAGTGTGAAATTTGTCCTCTACATTTAACCCATTCACCAAGTGAAGCTGTGGGCAGCCAGCAATGCAGCACCCGGGCAGCAGTGTGTGGAGATGTACCTTGCTCAAGAGTATCTCAGTGGTGCCCTTGGCAGTCCTGGGATTCAAACCCACAGCCTTCAGGACACAGGGGCAAATTCCTAACTACCAGGACACCAGCTGCCCCCCAAAAAAGTCTACCAACAGCAGGCTTTGACCCAGAACACTCAGTCTTCAGCCCAACGCCCTAACCACCCAACCACAAGGGGGGTATGATCCCTAAAACAGGTTTTATTATTGATTTCTTAATCAACAAATACTTTAAACCACTTCTGGTTTTTAGGGTGCGTAGACATGCTTATATGGTTTCTGACACTGAATGTCAATGCTGTTCTCTGTAAAAGTGGACAATTTGTTTCAGACAGCTAATACTACTATGTACTAAGTAATACTGTCATACAAGTACATGTATTTGTTTTTGTAGGTGACAGAATGTCATGTTTTCAGAAACAACATTAACTAACAGCAAGTGGATAATTTATCAAATGTTCAAAGCAAGTGTGATAATTTAAGCATGCGGTTTGGATGACGCTAACTTGTGGTTATGGGCTTCTGTGTAAGCCATGTGGCTATGGCAACACCTTGAAATTTCAAGTGAAAGCAAAGACAGTATGTAGTACACATTTTAGCTTATTAAGCATTTAAAGCAGAGTTTAGTCAAAATCCAGTTTACACACTGTTCCCCTTATCTCAGATGTATTATTGATCAGCTGAGATATGTTGGTTCTCTTATGATGTAATGTAATAATGAAGGCCCTGCCAGTTAGGCCTCATACACACGGACATCTGAATCAGGCGTTCGGGCGTTCGTGGCGCCAGGTCAGCGCGGACTGAGTGCCAACCATTTTTGTGCTCATAGGAGCAAATCAAAGCGTCCACACGGACGTTCAGCACTGGCATTCAGTCAGCTGCGCATTTGTGTGGCGTCAAAAAAACGCTGCATGCAACGTTGTCTTGGCGTCAATTTCTGCCGAAATCCTGACGAACGCAAAGAAAACACCGGTACTGCATTTACACGCCGTTCAGTTGACACTCTGGAGGATTGAATATGCCCCATGATTCAATTGTTCTGGGAACCGTGACAGATCAAGTTTTGAAGGAAAATGTAAAACTACAAATCCCAACACATAAACAATCTGGGGAGAATAATTACTGCCCCCACAGGTGAATACACGAAACTACACATTGGGCTGCAGGCTGGCATTAAACAGCGTCAGA
>JBBIGA010148779.1:0-16074 GCA_037576975.1 Alestes dentex | reverse complement strand
TGTGAATGTAATGTTTTACATTTGATCCTGAAGGTTAATACAGAAGGTTGGAATACTGATAAATTAAACTAAGCAAAATAATGAGAAGAAATTTTCAAGACACAATTTCTTGGTCACTATAAAAAAAATGTAAGCCAGTGTATGACATTATCCATGTTAAGGTCTTTGCGCAAAAAGGTCATTTTCCCCCTCTCACTGAAGTGCATGACTCCCAGGTGGATTTTATCTGCTTGTCAGAAGCTTTGTGGAATCCATGTCGAATCGAGTGCACGCCCTCATTAAAGCAGAAGGGCGACACATGCAATGCAAATAATTTCTAGAACTTTGATTTGTATCTGAAATATTTCCAAAAAATTTCACAGGAATTCTTATGCTGATATATGTGTAATGAAAACACATTACATTAGAAAAGAAAGCAAAATGGAAGCATTTTCACTAGTGGTCTCAGATGTTTGGATCCCACTGTATGCAGTCATGTGCAAACATTTGAATACACCTGTTCAAATGATGTTTGTAGGTTTAATTTTCCAGGTGATAAGAAGTTCATATTTTGTAAAGGTAACACTCTTAAATATGCAATTTTCTGCAAATGACAGTGCCCAATTTATTTTAAATTATATTGATAATCAGATACAGTCAGATTCTATGTCACTGCATAACAATGGTTTAATACAGAACCTTTCAAATTAGCTTCTTAAAAACCTGTCCTAATCTGATTTCCATCATTGTAATTCTGCTCATTTCTATTAGCACCCGTATCTGATTTGTAGTATTAAGTTACCAAGCTAGTAGTGGTTCTGGAACAGGTGTACATGAACATCTGAGTCTTGTAACATGGATTTGATCCTTATATCTGCTTGTAACCAATAGTAGGGTGAGAATTTTTTTTAATTATTCTTATATTGCAACTTTAGAGAGTTATGATTTGAATCTTGTCATGTTTTATTTGTGTTGTAGTTCGCTAGACTGCTCATTTCATTGTGTCATTGCTGTAGCTGGGAAGGGATTTCAAATGTGATGCTACAGTGTGTGACCTCTTAAAGTTTTTTTTTGGCTTCCCAATCTAATTAACCCCCAAAGTCTATTCCTGTTTCATCTTAGGAATATCATTATGTCTGTTTATGTCAGTAACAGAAATTACGTAAGTAGATCTGTCTGAGATGATCGGATAAACTTTGAGGGATTTTGAGGAAAGTGGGTGCACATTTTGGCAGGTTTAATGCGATTGGATCTTACCACGTAATGCTAGTATACCTCATATTGGCATAAGTTGTGCTAACCTCCTAGCTCAAGCATAAGACAAATGTGTGTTGGCTGATTTGGCTTTGAGCCATTTCTTAATTTTTATAGCTACAGCAGCCCTTTATTCACTTCAGGCCTGTTTTTCCATGCATATGCTAATTATCCTCTTTAACATGGAAGTAGCTCGACCTTGCCCCTAGCAGCCCTATTTCATGCGACCCAAATTCTAAATTGCTCGATTGGGCTGACCCCCCGAGGCCAGGATGGGATGGTGTATCTATATGTATGTGTGTTTAAAAAAAAAGAAAAGAAAAGAAAAGTGGTGTGTCTGCACACTGCTGAGTGGGCTTCTCTGTCCAGGATGGCTGCCTTAATCCAGCTCCTAATCCTCTGTGCCTGGGTTCCATCAGACGGCACTATCCCCCCATGCACCATCCTGCAGAGCACTCACAACCCTCCCTCCCCACCAGATACACGGCTAAGCTGCTTTCACTACACACTGTCTGCAAGAGCACCAGGTTTGGGGAACTAGCTACGTCTGGGATATACGCTCTGCCTTTGCATGTAGATAGGGGTTAAGTAAAAGAAAACTATGACCATGAGTGACATAAGGTTGAGAAGCCAAGATATGTCTGGTGTCGGAGGCTTGCCTCTTTAGTTTTGCACAGGAGCTTAGAGGTTAAAGTAGCTAACAAGTCATGGGGGCTTAGCAATGAGCAAACTCAACAAACAACAATATATCTTGGTTCACTGAAAAAAAACAAAAAAACAAGATGATTGACATGAATATAGTTATTGCTAATGGTACATAAAGTAAAAAACAAATTGATGTAATTTATTAAATTCACGCTGAAATTATGTGCATAGTCAAGTTCGTTAAACGTATCACTTCTTGTGACTGACCATATTTTGCACAGATTCTGCTTGTTTATTTTTCCACTTAATTATTCCTAAGCAAAATGGTTAATGTGCTGGAGGAACACTCCAGCCAGAATGAAAAATGGAACTATAACTATATGTTCTGAATATTTACATTCATCTCTTACAGCAGTGTCACAGTCGTCTCTAGAGTGAGATACTCAGAGGGGGGAAGCCCCTTCTCCCCGATGTATCTTGTGCTTGAGTGCAGAATATTTATTTATTTATTCATCCATCCATCTGTCTATCTACCTTTCTGTCTGTCTGTCCATCCATCCATCCATCCATCGCTGTTAGATGTCAAATTCAGACAGACACCACATAGCTAGCAGTTCTGTTAGGAAGCTGAACGTCACATCTGCATGCATTCGACTCGAAATCATGCCTATGCTAGCAGTCAGGATTTCTTTATTGCTATCAGGGGATTCCCAATGGTTGTATGGCAGTGCTTTTGCATGATGCATGCTGGGTATTGTAGTCAGAGAATTTATTTGCTGAGTATAATGTACCATACCTTTTGCTCAGATCACATATTTCATATTTTATGCATCCAAACTTTTACACGTGACTGTAAATGATTGGGCCAGAATGCCCATTTAACCTGCAGCTGTAGCTTTACTACATTAAGTTAATCAAATCTTGAGCCGTGCTGTAAAAATATCTATGGCATCACTTTCTGTAATTACTGTGAACTTCCTGGCTTTGTCTGCACATGGACTGAATAGTTGGAGCTATATAAGGAGAGAAACTGAGTGCTCCTGAACTCTCTCTGCACTTTCTATACATATGGACACGAGAGCACAGTAATAAGACGATGACACCAAGTGACTCCTGCTCACTGGACTGTCTCAGGCGCCGGAGATCAGCAATAAGAGCAGCCTGAGTTACAGCCACAACCCCAGGAAATAAGAGTAGCATAATGGGCAAAAGGCTCTCGTCTTTTTCCTCTGGTTTTGTGAATTTGCACCCCAGATGACCCTCTCTCTGTAATAAAGCGAGACACTAATCCCTAAGCGTCTTATGGTTAAAATGAGCTGAATTGGGATAATGCAGAATCCATCTCGCTGTGAGAGCTCGCTCATGTGCTATTATCTCATTTCACAACCATGCAGGGACCACCGCTTGCTTGGCTTTTTATTCGGATTTCCTATTGAGCTCGCTCTCTCTCTCTCTCTCTCTCTCTCTCTCTCTCTCTCTTTCTCTCACTCTCTCTCACTCTCTCGCTCTCTAAGTTCTCCATTTAACTTCAGTCCCTCACTTTCGCTGTCATGACTTACTCAGCTGTCTGCTTTTTCCATCACAGCTGTGCATCTTTGTGCATTTAAGTTTTTTTTTTCATTTGCATCAAACATCATCAGCAATGACTTTTGGAGCACCTGGCGTTCAAATTAGGGTCTGCTTCCTCCTGCGGGAGTGTGTGTGGATGGCAGAAGGGTGGGGGCGGGGCTCATGGGATAAGGGACAGCGTTAGTGTGTCAGAAGCTGTTGGAACTCAGAGTGTGCTTACTGGCTCACATAACATCTTCACTGTGGGGGCTTGGAGTTACGCCTTTGGGTGAGTACAAACTCAGTTCTTACTTGTTCCTGAAAGAGAGACAGAAAGAGAGAGAGAAATCGGGGAGAGGCATTATTTCACCCATGTGTTTTTGAGTGTGTATTGCAAACCTTGAAAAGGCAGAAGAAGATGGAGAGATGGTAAACAAACACATCTTCACATGAGATGTTTTGTTCTGCCGTGCTCATGAGACTTGTGCAATCCACTGTTCATCTTCACAAGACTTTCCCTCCGCAGCTCTTGTAGTGGCATTTGAATTAGCCCTTGCTTATGTATGATGGATGTATCTCAGTCTCTTGCGTGAGCTTGGCTTAAACTTTAGAATCTCTATTATTTAACACTGGGGAATAAACTGGCAGAGTAATCTATAAACATTTAGGATTGTTAGGATGTTAGGATTTGAATGTAGATGCCATTTGTTTTCACAAACAAATAGGTGTATTGTTGCCCTACCTATTTCGCTTCTTGGTTCCTGGTCCACTCTCCTGGATCAGGTTGAAGAGTCAGCTTGACCTACACAAGTCACCGTTAGGCAGTCATGCAAGCTGCTAGCAGGTTCTGTTTTGCTATTGTCATGGTTAGGAAGGAAGCTAATCTCTGTAAAGGAGCTTAGACTTCTTAGCACCAGGAAAGCAAAGGTGATGGGCCAATGACAAGCGTTGGCCATGCCGTCTGCTATTCAAAACGCACCGGTTCAGAAGCTAAGCCATTTTTCCCAGAAACCGGAGCTAGGACACAGCAGTAGAAAGAGCATGTCTCTGATCCACTGGGCTTGACAGAAGACTTTCCATTATCCAACTTTAAAGTGAACTAATGGCCCTTGTGAGGAATGGTGATTCAGGAGCGTCCGGGCTCGAGTGGGTCATGCCGACATTAAAGCCCGTGTTCTCCAGCCCTGTGTGCTAGAACGGCATTAGCTATATAGGTCAGTGTGACACATGGACAAGCTTTATTTCCAGCTCGATGTGTTTCTGAGTTTTTATAGGTAGCGTGCTAAAGTCCCTGGGACACGAGCTGATTTGTGTCATCCCAAGATTTATCCTCAGACTTAACTCCTCAGCTAAGAGACTGCTGCCAAGCTCTGGAGCTTGAGGGTGTTCCTCAGTATCTGCCCTCCATTTAGCTTCCTCAGCCTCTCTCTGTGTTACCCAAGCTCCAGTTGCTGTTTTTGTCTGTTGAAATGAATCCAGCAGCACAGGAAAGATGCTTATTGAAATGCCTCTGGTGTACAATGCCTTGCCTCCTCTCATTCTCAAAACTCTGCTTCACTGAAAACATGCTGGGGGTCAGATGGACTAAGCCTTTAGTTTCAAATTGCAGAGCAAATATGACACATTCTGACAAGAAACATAAACATGCGTGCTAAGTACAACACCAATGTGAGTCTTAGAGCACTGTTCGTGCACTAACACAGAAGCAGGTGAGGATGTAAGATGTGAATATTTGGTCTGAACCTAACATGGTCTCATCATAAGTGGTGAAGAGTGGGGTCTCGAGTGTCTCAGAGATACACTGTGTCTCAGAGAGACACTTCATTACTCAAACCACCTTCTGAGGGACCCATATAGCCATATAATATTTGGTGTGTGAACCTTAATCAACTGCCTCATCACAGTAGAGATGAAAGGAGCCGAAGCTTCTCCCGTTTGGTTTCAGTCCATTTGAAGCGTAATCATTTTGGTCTAATCATTTGTAACAGCACATGTACACAAACATGCACTCTCTCCATATTTTCGTCTGACAATAAATGCAGCCACTGACCAACATAGTAAATGTTTGCAGTACCCTTCATCAACTTGTGAATTTCAGTCACATGGTATTCATGCCTTAAAAACACACATGAATTCCAGATGCTTACATCTGTCTTCCTGTCCACTTAGGACTAATCAGTTGAGATGGATGTCAGTTTTAAGTGTGAACAGGCCCAGAGTTAATGAACCGGTGGGGAGGAAACGAGGGATATCCATACCCACCCAAGAATCATTAAAAGACCATTTAAAGGACCATGTGGACCCTTGTTGCATTTTGTAGGCACCTCTGTTTGTTGTGTGAGGGTTTGAGAACCACAGCTATAGAGAAAGATGTTGCTGAAAGTTATTCTTCTGTGGGGTCACACAACAAACCCCTGTTTTGGTACCTCTATTTTAGAGAGTATGCGAAAAATAGAAAACAAATATGAGGTCCGGAAAGTAAAATAATATAGAATCTTGTCAGGGAACAAGGAATACCTGGGACCTTTACTCACATACATGCATTTAAGAGATAAATATGTAGGGGTATGGGAAGAGCAGATGACTGTGTAAAGTCCAGGCAACTAACAGTAGCTAGTGATGTATGCAACACCATTACAACAGTCGAAAATCAGTAGTAGAATCTCGGTAGGTCATGATGTAGGTGGACTTTCTTTAAGAGTAGCAATAATTATAGTGACTAGCTGCAGTCTCTGGCCTTGAACACATGCCAAAACGGATATTTTGAGTTTGGATCTTTTGGTACTGATCATGTTATTGTTTCCTGCTATCCTTTTGATCTTGGACATATATTTCCTCTTTTGTCCTGACTTTATTGATGGTTTCACTATTTCATTGGGTTTTCTTTCTTTTCTTTTTTTTATCAAGAGTGTCAAATAGAATTCTTTCCAGGCCTCTGCTCTGCAGTTTAGAGTTCTGCTTCACTAAACACACTTGATTTAACTAATAAGCATATTAGCAAGGCCTTGTGAGTTTAACTTTAAGTGCTAAAAGAGGGAAAATACTCATATCTCCAGAGCTGACTTAGACATCTAGGATCTAAAGGGTAGCATCAACTAGTTTACATGATTAGCTGTGGGTTTAGTAAATTAAACATTCATTTCAAACACATTGTGGTGACATTTTGCACTCCATCTTGGTCCTGAATAAACGTAACTTACGGTTCTTGATGCTCAGTCAGATTAATGCTAACTGTGAAAAAAGATTAACATTTGCGTTCCCTCAGATTAAAGGCCAGCATCGCAACTCCCTCTGCTCTTCGTCCGTTTCAAGATGATCCTTGGCTTAATCCATCAGAGCCTGATCTCTCATAACACTGTTTCTTATCTTATATTGCTGCTTCTCTCCCCAAAGAGACCCTTCTCTTCATGAATATTACAGTAAATGCTTTGTTTAGGAGAACAAAGAAGGGGATAAAGTCAATTTAGTTCATTCTGTAATCCGGCTGCCACCCATCAGACAGCTTTAAACAAAACAAATGAAGGGCTTCAGAGTTGGGCTCCTGCTGTCAGTGATCTGGTCGTTTAATCACAGTGTCTGTGGCCCTCACAGGGCGCTTTGTGCAGAGGACGCAGCGGTAAAGGACAGGCCCAGGCACTGTGCTGCTTCATTACGCCTATCACAGCATGGGCTAATTGAATAGTGGAGTTGGCCTTGCATACACAAGTGTGAAAAATGACTGCCTTGGCATTTCATGGCATTTTGTGTGTGTGGGGGTGTGTAAGCGTATGTTCTAAGGCTGACTTTTTCCCTTTCTTTATTAGTACTGCCTAATGCCCCAACGTGCTCAGAAAAGGGCACTAACTGCTCTGTTTATCGTATGAATATATGGCGATTGCTCATGCGTCACCTCATGAAGGTCTGACCTCAAAAACCCAGGTCTTGCCCTCTGAAACTGATGTCATTTGTGTTCCTCCTGTCCTGATGGGCAAAGGCACACTATATACTCGGAACTTGACATAGAAAGCTTTCCTAGCCCAACCGTTTTCTATCTTACGATACTGTAACGTGACCACATTGAATTCTTATTATTAAATTTCAGTTTTGGGTTTGTCTATGTTTCTGCCCTGTTATGGACTGGTGACCTGTCCAGGGTATTTCTCTTCCTGTTGCTGGGATGGGCTCCAGCACCACCTGGAGATTTTAATGGTGATTGCAAAAAATTGTGTTTGAATTTCATATTGTTTCACGCGCACAACTCATTGAAAAACATCAAGTGAAGAAATTTTGTGTTTCCACCCACAAGCTAAGCCAGGCTGGGAGGGTGAGTGTGATCACACACTTCCTCTAAATGCATCTTTTTGGACTGCCAGTGATGCAGTGTCATTGGATAACTCAGTGCACTTGGAGGAAAATGCTAACTGCACTAGCTGCCAATTCTGCTAAATCAGCGAACACATGTCTGTGCTGGCGAGCATCATGGCTATGGCAAGGTTGTCTTAAAGGATAAGAATCTTGAAGACATTAATCTCTGTTCTTGTTGAGGAAGGGACTGTTTTCGTATAGCAGCAAAGAGCGCACAAACTTCTTCCTTACCCTTCACTCAGCTATCAATTAGTTCCATTCACTAGGCTGGGGTCCAATCCTCATGAGATGCCCTCAGATTTCTGTTCTGCTTGTGGTTCTCCTGGCTACTGTCTAAATGCCTTGGACTAAAAGGCTTCTCAGGTCCCCTGCCCTGAAGGGCCACTTTACAATGAAAGTTCGATTTTTATTTATTTATATAAACACGCCATATCACAAAATATTAAAAGTAATTGCATGATAAAAATGACTTGATCTAAATGATCAAATAGATGCAGTAAAAAATGGCAAAAGAATATTTGTCATGTCAGTTTTGCAGGTTGTATGCTTGTGTTATTACTAATTAATTAACTAAATAATTGTTGAAAATATCTGTCTGTCTGTCTGTCCATCCATCCATCCATCCATCCATCTATTTTGTGTGTATATTTGCATATTGATGCTTGCAGGTCATGCGCAGGTCAGTGTTTAATCCTCCTAGACTGGACTGACTAGAGTTCACTACACGCGTGTGCACAAGCGTGCCTGCAGTTAGTTGTGTGTGACCGTTCCCATCTGATGAGTCCCAGCGGAGCTGGATAATCTCTGTGGAATATGTCACACGTTCAGAGTTAATCTGCAGCAGGTGCTGGACTAATGTTGTGAGTAGAGGGAGCGTCTGTGTTGAACTGAGACCACAGCCTTACAGAGGGCCGCCATGTGGCCCTGCTCCGTTCCCACCCAATACGGTTGGGCTCGGGCCCACCCCCAGACCTCTCCAAACACGCCTGCTCTCCACTCTGAGAGTGACAGAGAACTACTGCACTGCACTCAGCCAGCACCAGCTGGAGACGCTGCCGATGCGTACTCCCTCATTAATTTTGTGCTATATGGAGGGGAACTGTTTGGTTCAGGACTGTCTGTAGTGCTAAAAATGCATGAATCAGTAAATTAATTCTGACGTTTTCTTATCAGCCTGCATCAATATTCACCAGTCGCGTAAACAAACCTACATCAGTTGCTTCAAGTTATCTTCTTATCCATAGCCTTGTGACAGCACATTTAATTCTTAGTTAATTAACTCATTCTTATTTAATGCATTATATATGCCAGCTACCTTTAATATGACACTGGAATTATAAAAAGATGTTACCAGTTATTTCAGTCAAAGTAGTTACAGAGAATCATTATCATAACTTTTTTAATGTTTTTTTTTTTACACACTCTTTCTTCTACTTTAGTCATGGTCATTTCCATCTGGCGAAAATGTGTCTTTCTTTCTTTTCTTTCTTTCTTTATTTCCTTCTTTCTTTTCTTTCCTTCTTTCTTTTCTCTCTGTCTTTCTTTCTTTCTTTCTTTCCTTCTTTCTTTTCTTTCCTTCTTTCTGTGTTTCTTTCTTTCTTGTTATTTTCTTTCTTTGTTTCTTTCTTACTTTCTTTCTTTTTTTCCTTTCTTTCTTTCTTACTTTCTTAAATTGTAAATTGTGGTCAAAATCAATGCTGAAATCCATGTTATGATTATGTATGACCGACAAACACAAACTGAAAAAATAGGCTTCATTTTCATTTCATCTGTCTCATTGTTGTAATTTCTCATAATGACATAGTAATTTCTAAATAACTCATGTTAGTCAATGGATAACAGGTTTTAAAATTAACGCCTGATTAATCAGCATTCAGCTTAAGGGGTGAAACCCTATAAGTTGCATTTGACACCAATGATGGTTTATTTGTATATGGATCTTTTCACTCGTAGCTGATTGGAACAAGGGCAGAAGTCCTGTTTAGGCAATATTTGATCAAAGAAAACAGTTTTGCCACTTTGTCATGTTGTGACATTGAAACCAATGGGGACAAATGAGAACAGCAGACTTGAAATAATGATGTAACTTACTATGCCAATAAATATGTATTTTCATAAACCATGTATGAGCAATAAAGTGTGTTCTCCTTCATGAATGATTAGTAACCCCAGTCTGAGAACTTGGCTGTAATTCAGGAGGTCAGGGGTTAAATCTCAGCTGAAGGTTGTTGCTGTTGTGCCCTTAATGCCAAGCTTGCCCAGGGGGGTCTTGGCTAATGTAAGCTGCTTGGGATAAAATCATCAGCAGAGATGTGAAATTTTTTATGTTAATGTGGACTTACCTTGGGGTGTGGGAAACTACAGGCTGGTGTGTGTGTGTCTGTGTGTGTGTAGGAGTGGGTGATTTAGAGATTTCTTTCTCAGTGCCCTTTGTTTCTTTAATTGCGTTGGTGCTGGAGCGGAGTTAAAATGTCAGCAAGACGGTGAGAGGCCCTCCTGTAGAGAGCTTCACACTGCGCCATGCAGCGCGATAACGACCCAAACGGGAAGAGTATAATCCCTCTCTCCCTCTTTCTCTCTCTCTCTCTCTGTCTCTCTATCCCCTCCTCTCTTCCTCCCTCTCTCTCTCTTTCTTTCTCTCTATCTCTCCCCTCCTCTTCCTCCCCCCCCTCTCTCTCTCTCTCTCCCCTCTTCTCTTCCTCATCCTCTCTCTCTCTCTCCTCCTCTCTTCCTCCCTCTCACTTTCTCCCTTTCTCTCTCTTTCTCTCACTCTCTCTCCCTCTCTCTTTCTCCCTCTCTCTCTCTCTCTCTCTCTCTCTCTGTCTCTCTCTCTCTCTCCCTCTCGCACTCTCTTTCACTCTTTTTCTTTTCTCTCTAAACTTCTATTTCTGTGACATATGCAATCCTTCCACTTATTCTCAATCAGAATTTGAGGAAACTCAATTTAAACTGGCATCATTAGTGGGCTCCAAAAATAAGAATACACTGAATGTGTGTAACGTTTACAAAATACAAAACTTAACAAAACACAAAACAGCCTAATTTTGATTAGGTGTGTGTGTGTGTGTGTGTGTGTGTGTGTGTGTGTATGTCTGTCTGTGCGCGTGCATTGTGTGTGTGTGTGTGTGTATTAAATAACTATTTTGTTTCATTTATTTTACAGCTTACTTTCTTTTCTTTCAGAAAAGTGAAAAATGGGCCCTTTAAATGTTTCTCCTTGTGTGAAACCATTAATAGCCCCACTACAGCTAATGTGAAATCTTCTCAATGAGCTGTAGGTATTTTTCAATGCCGCACTAATTGTCTGAGAAGCTTCTTAATAATGCATTCTCCACACTCTTTCATTTATGTACTGTCATTAATTAGCAAGTGAGCATTAACAGCCAGATTTCACATGTGAGGAAAGCGTGGTCTCCTTGTGATGGTCATGCTGGTGTCAGTGCGAGTGGGCCCTCGCGTGCCTGCTGTGAGGAGACTACTAATTAGACCAGTACAATTAAAAGCACTGAATGTTCATAATTGCTCTGAACATCAAACTTTTCATTAGCGGGCTTTAAACTCATTAACCAGTGTAAAGAGTGGCCAGGTTGAGCCTAATAATACAAACGAGAGAGCAGGACTGAGGCAGGGCTAAAAATAGGCAAATAAATGAGCTGCATTGTGGTGGAGGTTATAATGACATAATTCAAGAAAAAAATATGCATGATCTCCGGTGTTGTTGGGACGCGAGGGGTGTGGGTGTGAAAATGAACAGTGATGATGTAGATAAATATTTTTTCAAGCCTGTTCATTAACTAAAGTATGAAGTTCGTTGTATAAGTGTCTGTGTTATACTCATTCTTTCAATTATTCATGGCACTGAAGAGCTGTACCTTAAATAAACATTTTATTGTTGTTAAATGAGATTAATGTGAATGTTAATAGAATATTATAGCAAGCAACCATGAGAACAGAAAAACAAAAAGATGCCACATAGGGTTCTTTTACTTCCCCAAAGCACAATTTTTATAAATGTAAAAAAATTCCAGTGAGCGTGAAAAACATTACAAAGGTATACCAGACCTTCTTATCACGTACAGGTTCTACTAGTTTGAAGGATCTTCCAAGAACCTTTATGCGACATTATGTGTTTACATGATGTTCTTTAAATGTAAATCTCATTTACAGAAGTAGTTCTCAAAGAACCATACATTGAGAGGTTCTTTAAGGGAAATAAAATGGTTCATCAAGGACAGTAAGTCCCAAACCAGCCCTGGAGAACCCCCTGTCTGTCACATTTTTGTGATTTCACAGCCAATTCAACTCAAGAACAGTTAGGTAATGAACAGAGTAGTTAGATCAGGTGTTGGGAGGGAATATACTTAAATGTGGGGAGCAGCAGTTAGTCCCATTTGATGTTTTTCCTTTGTTTCCATTGTGTTTGATTATTATGGGCTGGTTTAATGGATCAGTGATGGTCGTAGACTAAATCAAATGTTGGAAGATATTCGAATGCTTGGTAATTTGCTAAATATGCTGAATATCCTAACTTCTTTGTCTTAAATCACTTGTTTTATTCATGTTCTTCTTCAAGGTAGATCTTTCATTACAAAATTGATTATACTGAAAACACACTATACATGGATGCACTGACAGATCCGGGTCGTCACATCGCTGTGTCAAAAAATGACAAACATGGCACAGAAGGATTTTTTTTTCTTTCTGCAAAAAGGTTTGCACGCACACTACATTTTTATCAGATTCAGATCACAGTGAAATATTTCCTCTGCTGCTCACAAACACAGATTGTGACATTAATTGAAAGTTTAGAAGCTGCGCTTCTGACAGAAATGCTCTGCTTGTCAATCAAACTGAGTGAGAAATAATTCATACAAGCACAGCTTCTGAGGGTCAAATTGCATAATCACAGGCTTAATCACTGCTGCTGGGAAGTGTGGAGAGGAAAGGAGCTAATGAAGAGAGAGGGAGAGAGACAGAAAAAGATGAAAAAAGAGGTAAAGACAGAGAGAAAGAGTGAGAGACTATGTGAGAGAGAGAGAGAGAGAGAGAGGCACAGAGAGAGTAGCATATGTGGCTGTGAAGAGAGAGGTAAGGGTCGCAGTGAGGGCTGTAGAAGTGATCTGTTCAACACTGTTTCATCAACCAAAACTGCAAAATGCAACTCACACCTCCAAGTAAAGATGTTTTCTACTCTCATTACTTACTGAACTAATTAGCTCACTCTTTGAATCGTTTCTCTCTCTCCCTCTCTCTCTCTCTCTCCCCCTCATATATATGCGTGTGTTTTTTTTCCCCCTACCCTATCAACAGAGAGACTGGCGAGGAAAACTGGGACACGGAGGGCTGCCAAACACTCCCGTTGCCGGCACTCCACACCAAATGTCTCTGCAGCAAGATCTCCACCTTTGCAGTGTTAGCACAGAAAGCTAAAGACCCGGTGAGTGCCACCTTTACCTTTCCACTAACGCACCTGGCTCTCAGGCTCTCAGGCTCTCAGGCTCTCAGGCTCTCAGACTCTGCGCCGCAGGACACGGCCTCGCTACGCACACTCAGCTGCACTGGGTGGCCCAGGCTGGGTTCACTGTTGGAGAAGAACCACTTTGGATTCCCTGAAGAACCTTTAGAGATGTTTTAGTTGATTTCTTTTGAAAAACCAGTCACTGAAAGGTTCTTCAAGGCACCAAAAGTGGTTCTTCTACAGCCCCACTTCAGAGAACCCCTTTTGGAGCCGTTATTTTTAGGCGTGAACATGTTGATTTCCAGCAGTGCTGCCATATGGGGGCAAGGGGAGCTAAATTTACTTTCCGCTACTACATTAAACACTTTCATTTAGAATCTTGTCACAGTGAAGCGTCTCCTCCGTTACACCTTTGTTTGGCTCGCGGTTGGGTCTGTAATGAGATGAGAGTCATGCAGTGAAGCATCTTGCGGTAAACACCGGCTAAACGCTGTGTTCTTTGGTAATTATTTCACTGTCAGAGCTGCTGCAGTATTGAGCTGGAAGACTATCAGAACTATCACGCTCATCAGCGTCCGGAAGCAGGCGTCTGAGAGGCAGTTAGATTGCTCTCTGTGACCTTGGCAGGAGGTGGAAGTGGATGAGTGTCGCCAGAGCAGCAGTCGTTTTTGTTTTTTGTTTGTTTTTTTTGATGTGTGCCTTTTGTTGCAGAGTATTTTAATTAAATATGACTTGCTGTAGGCAGTGTAAGAAAGAGAGCATACACACTATTCACTAATAAACACAAGGCGTGGCGTGGCTCGTGCCTGAAAAGAAGCAGGATGCGTTTCATGGGAGGCGGGTTAATGCATTTGATTGACAGGTTGGTAAACAAAACAGTGATCTGAAAGAACACAAAAGACCAAGACATGGGATAAACATTTCTAAACTTTTTCTAAGGAAAGACTGTTTTTTTTACTTAGCTTTTCCTAGCAGTACATTTAAGATGTTAATGAATTAATCAGTTGCTTAATTTATTATTGCAGTGATTACAATACTGGGTATTGAGTAAGTGTGTTTCTGTAAAGCAGTTCCAAACCGGTCCTGGAGAACTCCCTGTGCGCCACATGTTTGTGATTTTACAGCCAATCTGTTAAATGGGCCATATCGCAAAAATATGACACTGCAATACTTCAAGACATTGTTGCTTTACATACAAAATTTTGAGATTCGATGAGTTAGAAAATATGAAAAAACATAGTTTAACCTTTAAAAAATACTACCAGTACTATCGACTGTGAGTCAAATGATTTAATCCATATAATAAGATGCACTAATCCCAATTAAACAGGATCACTTTGTTTGTAATGAAACATGAAACTGTAATAAACATGTTCTTTAAGTACTGATACGAAAAGCATGATGACAAGTGACATCATTTAGCTTAATCATGATAAACATCGTCATACTGCCCTTACAGCTGGTGGCCTGCAATCAGAAGGTTATGGGTTTGAATCGCAGGACTGCCAGTGGGACCACTTGGTGAATGTGTTAAATGCAGAGATTAAATGTGTTAAAGGTGTGCTGTGCTGTGGCTATAAGGGACACTTTACTACTCTCACCTTATACTTGTTGCTGTTAGATCAGATTCTCTCGTTTGAAATCATTTAAAAATGTCTGGCTGTTCTTACATCGGGTGAATATTTCATGACGAATGGACCAACAGAAAAGCTCCAAAATCGCTTGGATTGAAATCTTGTTCCTTTTTTTTCCTTCTCCTTAAAAGATATCATTCTGGAGAAAAGAGGTTTTGTTCTGACAGTGATGCATAGGTCCATGCTTATATATAGAGTTTTTCCTTGCTCCCTGTCACCAAAAGGTACTGAGCTACTTTAGCATTTTGAATATTGGCCTTGCTAAAAGAACACAACTCACACGCCACGTTTTTTCCCCCTGGACTGAAAGTCTACTTGTGTTTGATAAATGTGCTTTTCAGAGACTACGTGCATTTAAAATCAGTTGCAATAACAGGATATCTTCAGTCTGCTAAAACTAATAGCAAGACCTGAAAATGACACGACCCTTCTGCCCTTTTTCCATTCAGATTAATTCCTAAACCACTTTTCATCATATTGAGAGAGGACCCACCATATGGCCAGCGCCTACCCAGGCCCATGCCCATCTCTTTCTCATTCTCTCTCTCTCTTTCTCATTCTCTCTCATTCTCTCTGTCTCTCTCACTCTCAGTTTCTCTCTCTCTCTCTCTCTCTCTCTCTCTCTCTCTCTCTCTCTCTCTCCCTCTTTCTCTCTCTCTCTCCCCCCCCCCCCCCTCTCTCTCTCTCTCTCTCTCTCTCTCTCTCTCTCTCTCTCTCTCTCTCTCTCTCATTCTTTCTCTCTCTCTCTCACCCCCACCACCCTCTCTCTCTCTCTCTCACTTTTCCTCATCGTCACCAGCGGCTGACCCACTTTTGTTTAGTGTGGTCGTGTGTGTGTGTGTGTGTGTGTGCAGGTTTTTTTGTCTCTTCCTGAAAGCATCCCCATTAAAGTGATTGATATGCGCGGCGGGTGAAGGGCACGCTGGGAAATGGAAAATAGCCCTGAGGAATGAGCAATATGGGGTGGGGAAAGTGGAGCCAGCGGCCAGTCACTGTCACCCAGGAGCTGGACCACGCACAGCTGGCTGGTGCCAACGTCGGCGCTTTTACTGAGCTGTGCCAGAGGAAGCATGGCAGTCAGTCAGTCACACACACAAACACAGAGACACAGAGAGAGCGAGAGAGAGAGAGAGAGAGAGAGAGAGAGAGAGAGAGAGAGAGATTCCATAACACCCTCTCTCACGTTCCTTCATGTTGCTACAAAAGAAAGAG
>JBBIGA010148715.1:0-19000 GCA_037576975.1 Alestes dentex | reverse complement strand
GGATGCCCTTCCTGACACAACCCTCTGCATTTATCCGGACTTGGGACCGGCACAAAGAATCACTGGCTTGTGACCTCTTATGGTTGCATGTGTTATTGTACAGTGTGTTATTGTACATACAGTATGCATGTTACTGTATGTACAGTATGTATGTTACTGTACATACAGTATGTATGTAAAGGGGCATTTGGTTGACGCTCTTATCCAGAGCGACTTACAATCATTAGTTACAGGGTCACCCCCCTCCCTGTGGCACAATGGTAGAATGTGGGGTTTGCGAGTTAGTGGTCATCGGGTTCACAGGCAAGTGTTTTACACACTAGGTTACTACCACCCATGTTATTGTACATACAGTATGTATGTGTTATTGTTTTATGTATGTAAGCTAACTGCAAATTCGCCAGTTATGTTAAATAAAACTTAACATGCAACGTTAATCTAATGTAAAATGTCTAATGTGCCTCTTTGTGTTTCGAGTTTGTGTTTGTTAATGAAACCTGCAAAATGGAACCCTGCATCTGCACCTTGCTTCACACCCGGAGCATGACATGACACCCTACCTCATGCCTGTGGATCGTGAGTGTGTGTATGTTGCTGCTTTTCAGTGAGGGTGTAAGTAAAAAAATACATAACAGTATCAAAAAATATTAGTTCAGAAACATGAGCCTCAGACCTAGTTGGCTAGTTGGTTTATCATTTAAAATAGCACCAGATAACTAAATGGTGTGCCCACCTGTTTCTGAGCTGTACTCCTGTGGGTCGGATTCTGTGCCATTGTCATGAGTGTTTTTGTGTAGGTTCATCATCTGCATCTTCTGTAACGTTATTGCTTCTGCCATTGCTGTAAGACCCATAATCCATTCACACATAGAGATTAAAAACAAACTGTAGACAAAGCACAGATGATTTTCATAGAGGACAGTTTTTCATATTTCCATAATGTAAAACTTGATGTAAACTACAGAAGGCATGTTCTGGTATGAGCTATTTGAAGAAGGCTGCTGGAGGTTTTTAGGTAACTTGAAATGTTGACATATTAAAACCCCTCACAGTACAGGATAAACTGTACTTTGTGGGTCACAATTTTTGGGCCTTGTGTTTACCAACAGTAATGCAGGTCCCTTCAGGTTTTATGTGATGGGTGCACTAGAGTGTAGGTTATAAAAGAGACCACACTGATTTTTTTGGTAAAACTCTGACTCTGAAATCAGATGAAATCTGACTCTGACCAGATGAAATCAGCTTCGTAGAATATACAGGAAGCTAGCTGCTCAAATGCCCTGTTATTTTTATAATGCGTAAGCAGAGACAAAAATACATGAATACACACATACATTTTAGTGGTATATAAGTCAACAATGCTGGTTTTGTCTTTGATGTCCTTAGAACATGACTGCAATTATCTCAGCATTATTGTATGCATTTCTATTACTGTAACCTGTCCCTACAAACTATTTGTCAGTCAGTATCTACACACTACTCTACCGCAATAACAGCTGGCCAAACTAAGTGCTTTGTCCTTGGTTGCCTTGGATACCCTCATAGTGGTATTGATTAGCGACTGGCATTCAGTGATTGACATAAAGATTGTTCTTTCTCTCTCCATAGGGACAGGCCTCTGCTCTCTTAGTTCAGACTTGTCTACCTGTGGACTGATTTCTTTCGACAAGGTCACCTTCCTTCGACAAGCCACCATTGTATACTTCCAGGAAAGAAAGGTGTCCATGAGAGGATAGAGATGAAAAGATGAAAGATGAGTACTCACTGACTGTTAGCCTTTTTGTACATGCCTTTTCCAGATAAACCTCCTTTTTCAGATATCCATAGATCTCTGAAGCCCACTTTGAGAAAATGCTACCTCAGATATACATAAGTATTTAATTGGAGAAGTGTCAATCAGAAGTATTTGAGAATGATAATTTACACTAAACACACCGGTGCTTAAATGCTTTCTAGATTTCTATTTTTTTTTTTAATTCTCAATTTTTAAAACAAAGTTATTCTGAGTGGTTTGATGTGACAAGGTGTGATGAAACGTTGTACAGAAAATTACCGACTCATATTGCAATTTAGTGCAAATATAGCAATTTTGTTATGGTTAAAAACAACAATTGAACCTACAGTGGATGAACAGTTTTAAAATATTAAAATATTCTTTTTGTAGCGTATATTGTTAATAGTGCTATCTTAACTTTTTAGAGGGGGAAATTGACTCAAATAGTACTGAGTTTGTGAAATGCCTGTAAATGAGTTAGACCAATCAGAAGCCAAACACCTGTGCAGGTCTGAACAATTAATCATTTCTATATGAAAATTTTCTGTGGAAATGTGACCATTACAATGGAAAACTCAAACATACATTTCATTCTTTTTAGCTAAAATGTGTAATGCCCCAGTCCGCGGCCACTAGAGACCGCCTTTGGACAGGGTTTATGGGGCTCTTATTTTGACACCTTGAGTGTAGTTCCCTGGTCGGCTTAAGGATACACAGCTGACCAGGGATAAAGTGATTATTATGTTCAGGTGTTGGGGTTTGTAATGCACTATATAGATGTGTTTGTTTCAGTTGCACCTTGTCTGTTCTCCTTCACGTTTTCCCTAGTTTGTGTTTGTTCAGGTTTCTCCTGTTTTGGTATATTTTGGCCATCGAGCCTGGTTTTGTTTCCGCTTTTTCCTAAATAAAGAAAAGTAGACGCTATGGAAGTCTGCGTCTCTGCCTCCTGCCTGAGCAAACCAAGCCTGGATGTGACAAAATATGGATTTTCAAAGAGAGAAAACAATCGCAATCTGAAATCCTGCAATCCTTCTTTACTTCACAGCAACATCATGACACTCAAGCCAGAAAAAGCAGATGCTCTGGTATTCCTGGCCAACAAAAACATGGATCAGTGCATAGAGTATAATAACAATTTAAACTGCAGTTGCAATATTGATCAGAAATATCATAATTAGAGGTTTTGCCCAAATCATTTATCCCTAGCTACAAATACAAACTGAGTACATAATGGTACAATTGTGGTAAATCTCAAAGGGACTATTTTTTCTTACAAATTTTTGCATTGTGAAATAAAAATTAAAAATCATGTTTGTAAACTCATTTCATGTAATAACTTCGTGAAATACTGAAAGTTTAATGTAGCCAGTAGACTTTCTGCAAATCTAGTTCCTGTCAACACCACTGGAGGACCTTTATCATAATTTGAAGTTTCTTTAAACCAGAGCTCTTCACACTAAACCACCCTGAATGTGTGATATGCATAAATGTTTAAAAATCAGGGCAGTTTCTGTTTACTGGTGCAAGACCATAATAGTGAGATCATTACACCGTATATGGATGTTTGTGAATCACGAGAAACATTAAAAGGGCTCATGTTCCACATTTAATTTAATTTATGTTCATGAGGCCCACTTATATGCTCTAAAATAGTCAGAATTCTTTTGTACATAACCATTTTATTGACTTTATCCTTTTTAATTTGAAAAATAGCTCATGACAAAATTCATTTTTAAAAGATTTTGGATTCAGTTTGCTTTCCTATTACATGTGAACAGAAAACCATGAACGCCCTCACACACACGTCCTGGGGGACACCATGGAAAGTGCACTAGACTGTGTGGCGAATTTCTGGCATGTCTGGGCAGTCTCCCAGGAAATGGCAGCTTAGCATGGTGAGGTGCCAGATGTCAAAAGGCATTAACAATGCCAGCATTAAAAAGGTCCATTTTAATCAAATTGTCCTTGTTTTGGAAGGGTATGTAAACATTGTGTAGGCTGGCACCATGCTCAGGGTGAGTCCCTGCCTCACGCCCGTTTACCCTGGGATAGGTTCTGGGTACTTGTGTCCCTAGTAAGGAAATCTAGACTGTTAAAATAAAGGTTCATTCTTTCTCTTAACAATTATTTTTGGGTTACATGTCAGTCATCACCAATATCCACTCTCATTGCCTCACCGCACAGGCCTAGTGTTATTTGACATCTCAAACCATCTTAACGTGAAAGTAAAATCATGAGTGGTCAAACTATCAAACAAGTCCAATAACCTGACAAATACACCATCTCATACTAAAGTCATACTTATGTGTTGCTGTTACACAGATAAAACCAGCATAATGGTTGTAATTGTTATATGCAAAATTAAATAATTCCAAAGTAGCGTATTGCGCACTTTTATTTTTTAAGTACTGCTATATGAACAGAAGTGCAATAACATTTGGTTTGCAAACAGTTTAAACAAATAAGGAGCTTTTTAACAGCAGTGTTCCCTTTAACAAAGTAACATATTTGTAACTTAACATTAATGTAATCAATTCAAATATAAAACCAAAGCTATCTGCCACTGCAGGGCATTCACATTTTATCTAGGTTGTTATAGAAAAACAAGTTACCCTCAAAGTCCAGAGCCTGGGGGCCAGAACCATTATTGCAGCTGCAAAGGGGGAACAACTTCATATTCAAGTCTATGTATCTGAATGCAGGGTCATTAAAGTCTGTTGGTGTAATGGTCAGGTGTCCGGTTACTTTTGTCCATATCGGTAATGGGACGCCTGACCCCAGCCGAGACGTAGAGCTGCGCGCTGCGCACACACAATCACAAAAAGCAACAAACTTTCAAAATAAAAGGATTTTTAAAAATTTGTTAACGCATGATAAAAAATTGCTGCCGTTAAGTAAATAATGTTGTTGATTGGTTGGTGAGCTGAGCAGCTGTTTGGATTTTTGTGCTTATTGATGTCATGAATGTGCACAAGTCACTGTTAGAAAATCCTGTAACTGGCTTTAAAATATTACAGCAGTGTTGAAATATTTTAAGCATTTTTTGTTAAGAGAAAACAGCTTACTTTGTCTGTATAAAAATGACAAATTGTTTAGAAATGACCATCTGGCGTCCAAACTGTCCAGAAGACATTATCAAATAGTGGTTGTTCTCACTACAAGTTCTCTGGCTAGGGCTGGACCAAGAAACAGCTAATGCTTTAGTTAGTGAATCAGTATTGTTATAGTTTGGTAAAAGGATGTACTTTTTAACCTCTTTCCTCTTAGATATAAATGATCTGGTACATTTTACTGTCATTCCTTAAGTGCAGCTATAGTTCAAATATATGGATGTGTCATCCCAGCAGGGAGGACTAAAGCGTCATATTCTGAACATGTGAACATTTCCCGTTCCAGTAAACAGCTTCAGTGGCAGCAGCAATCAGTGCACCCTGTAGTTACCTACTTGAGTTTTAATTCAATTAGTGACTGTAAACATAAATGCATTTGTAAGATTCTGTTAGACTACATATGTATATATGGATATATGTAGAGTGTCTTTTGTATTTGAACAAACAAAAAAGACAAAACACCTACACATTGTTTGCTGGATTAAAGGTAGGAATATGCACCTTAGTATATGAGGCCTTGTACATAATCATAATATTACCTCTTGGTGACAGCAGGGCTGGAGGGAGTAGGGCAGGAGCTCCTTGGTGCAGAAGCTGGGAACCTTCCTGCATGCTGGGTCTATAGGAGCGTTTCGGAGGCCGGCCTGGTCGAGAGCTACAGTGAGAGAAAACACAGACTCTAATGGCACTACCCAGTTTCCTCATTACAGTAATAAGAACATTGCTTATGCATTGGAAATAATTACTAGAATAACATTTTTATGATTTTTTTAATGAATTAATAGAACACACCATAATACTGGTTAAACTTGTTCACACTCACAATTAGGTGCACATATGATAAATCTAAGTTGTTTCCGACCTGCAGTGGTACAACCAAGCCATATAAAAAAGAGTGTGTTGAACTATGGCTGGAACCATTCTGTGCAGAGGTCTTACTTTGCGGTCACCCTCGTGGTTCTAAATAAAATGATTTTTTTTCTACTGCAATACAAGTTTAGAAGCACTAGTTCAGTTTTTTATTCAGTTTTTATTGTACATGTGTACACTGCAAGCAAGAACAACATTCAAACATGACATTTATGAGTTTTTCTTTTATATTCCTGAATCCCAGTATCACCACAACCGTTCTATCTGATCTTTCAAATCAAGACTTTTCAAAATCTAATAACGTTATTGAGCCAGGACATCACAGAATGAACTTGTTCTCGATACTCTGAACCTAGAGCCTTTCAGCTTTAAGTATTTCTCAGTTTGACCTGCCATCTTTCAAGATAAGACAAGCATTAAGACTCCTCTCCATCTTGGCACACAAGTGGTGGAATAAGCTTCCACTCTTTTGAAATGTCTTCCACTCTTTTGAAATACTATGTGTAGCTCATCTGCTATGTCTTCTTACTGGTGTTCCTGGCTGCCCACTTCTTCAATGAATGGGTGAAAGGAGAGAGGATGAGAGGATTTTTTTGCTGTTCACACTGTGCTATGGTGTGTTCACGTATGACAGATGGACACCTCACACACTTTACTTACAGTGCTTCTATCCATTTGATCTAATTTTCCGTATTTTTACAATTAAATCTTTTTTTTTAGTGTATATTAACTCGCACCTGAACATTTTTGGCACCATGTTTTTCCGCATAACCACTGCAGAGTCTGCATCAACGAGGGCATAGAGGGGTTATGTTATGTCCATGCAGAGTTTTTTCGTTATCAGAAAACTGAACTGCATGTTGGATGAATTATAACCAAAACTGGTATACCTGCACATTTAAATGTACTTGGTGAGACCAATATCTGATTGTTTTCCTGCTAAAAATACAGTGATTATTTTTTCTTCCCTCCTTTTTACTGATTGTATTGAAAATAAGGCTGTATAGACTGCTTTTTCTGATCCCACTTGATATATACTTCTTTCACTCGCTCCTGCACTCTGCACTCATCCATTGTGCCTGAGAACACATCCCTTACTTATTCACATTTTCAGCCTGCCTTTCACTCTCTGTCCTCTCCTTTGACAAACAGAGGACACCGTGGCAATCCAATAAACAACAGTGTGTGAGAGTCCCTGGGGCGACACAGAAGTGCCGAGTCAGCAGAGTCAAGGATGACACCTTGCAAATGGACAAGAGAACACAAGCAGAATTCTTAAATGGCAGCAGTGAGGCATGAGCAGGGATAAACACAGCGCCAAATGATTGCTTCTAAAAGAATGCAAAATTGTTTAACATAGAAACATGTATTGAACATAGTTCATTTTTTCTAAATGCAGTTTATGCATCTATAAGATGTAAGATAAATATAAATCACATCATGTTCTTTCTTTTAGGCCAACAGAAATTTAAAAATGCATTTCCTTCTGCAATTTAGGCTACATATTGCCATGAGAACACATGTCTGCCGAGTTTAATGAATTACCTGGTTCACCTCAACAGCCAATTATCCCTCCTGAGTTTAATTCACAATTTACAGGGAAAACAGTCATCTCTACAGAGCTGTGTTCCTAAAGGAACCAAGACAGATTAGAACAATCTTATCTATATGACATGAAAATCTCAAATTTCCAAAGTGGAACAGCTCGACCTGCTCCTGGAGGTCTACTCACCCTTCAGAGTTTAGTTGACATAATCAGGTGAGGCACATTAGGCTACATTCACATTACCAGGTTGAAGTGACACAAATCTGAATTTTTGCCTTAATGCTGATCTAATGAGCTGTATATACACATATCTGATTTTTGATTGTTCACGTAGCCAGGTTAAAGCGGCAAAACTCCTTTGTCTTAATGTGACCCAAATCTGATGTTTTCAAATCAGATATGAGTAATTTAAGCTGTATTCACGTTACTGGATCAAACAGGCACAAATCTGATTTAACCTGAAATTATAAATAGTGTGGACACACACATCTGACACTTTAAATGAGATATGATTAACTTTCATTTGGATTCATTTGGATGAGATATGATTAACTTTCATTTGGACAACTGCACTATAGAGGAACTTGGTGCTGATAGGAACCCAACGTTGCTATTAGTACATTGAAAATGTAGTCACAAAACCTACCTCTCTGCCACGAACCAACTGACAGTAAAAATTCTCAAACCCAGCATAAAACAATGGAAACAATTATGAAAATGTTTCCCAACCTCAATCCTGGACACCCGTAGTGCTGCATGTTTTAGTGTTTTCCATGCTGTTGCACATGCACTTCTGCCCAGGAGAGGCTTGTTAAGTAATTGATTAGTTGGATCAGCAGTGGGAACATGTAAACACTGGCCTAAGCCAACAGACAACATACTTATAACCATTTCACATAATAACTTAATGTGAGGTAGCTTTTAGAGCAAATGTCTTTAAACCAGTCCCTAGGACCCCCCAGATGGTCCACAGTTTTGCTCCATCCTTATGCACTGAGAGTTAGTTTGGAACATCTGAAGGGTCTTGAAGACCACTGTTGTGGTCTTCAGGTGTTTGGTTCCATTCACCACTACTGTAAACAGTTGTAACTCAGTACAGCTCTCTAAAATAGAGCATGTCACATCTAACAACCCTGTATGGCTTTGCTTGTTCAGAAAATGTTTACTCAAACTAGTTTACTTGTGATACTATTATAAAGTAGTTTACTAGTTAAAAGTTATTATTAATTTACACTTGTTATACTACAAAGCAGATGCTCTCATCTCATTACCATACCTGCCACTCCACCCACTAGCATTGAAAATAAATGACAAAATTACTGCAGTTGATCAAATATATAAACACATATGTGTCATATGTAGCTTTCTGGCACACAACTGGCAAAATTCCCATGAGTCCTTGCTGTTATTGTTCAAAAATGCTTATTAAGGTATATTATTCGAATTTATTCATGTATTATGAGTAAGAGGGAGATAAACAGACACCAGTGAGTTATGAGTGAATGTATATGTGGAGCCCCATAAAGACTGGACTCCCTGCACTAAGAGCCTAAGTGTGATTTCACTAAGTGTGATTTCCCCCGTGCCACTGGAATCAATTAATTAATTAATTTAACACCCTCTTTATAACTTTAAAGTAAGTGGACAACCCCCATTCTGGTGACTGTCCACGGTGGGACAGTGAGAATGAGGGGGGGGGTGCTGACCTCGCGCTGGTGCAGTCGTGGTACAGCGCCTCGAAGTCCCTCCGCGAGATGAGCTTACAGCGATTGACCCCCGGCTGGATGGCGCCCACCCCGCGCAGCACTCGCACCTGTTCCACGGTGCAGACCACCGGGCGCGCGCGCAGCCGCTTCAGCTTGGTGTAGACGGTATGCAACCCACCGACCAGGTGCTTCAGGAAGAGATCGAACACCTGCGGGAGGCAGATCAGCTCCTGCCCGTCCACGCGGAACGAGGCAACCCTCAGCCCGTGAAGATCGACCAGTCTGCACTCGTTCCCTGTGGGCGCGCGCGGGGGGGACCCGGGTGGGCCGAAACAGAACGGGTCTGTTTGGAGCCGCCCGGTGGAGAGCGCGTAACTCGGAGAGACCAGCCGAGGAGCTGAGGGAGCGTCCATTTCTCACACCATACCGGACACCTCACAGGAGACCCTCTGGGAAATCTTCTCTCTCCCGTTATCTGGCTTAAGATTCTTCGTTTACATTTTTTCCTCCAGTTTCAACTTCAGCACTTCCCTCCGCTATGCGCAAGCAGCACTCTGCGTTATTTTCCCCACCCGTATTCCAAAGAGTACCAGGACTGGCTCGTAGTGTCCTACCATTGGGAGGCTGCGCATTATCAGCCAATCCCCAGGCAGGAGGCGGGAGACAACCAGCCAACCCCAGTACAGTAGGTGGAATACTACTAGTCAATCAGGATTTGTCAAATTACAGGCATACACTATATGGACAAAAATATCGGGACGCCTGACCATTACACCAGCAGGGACTTTAATGACACTGCATTCAAATACGTAATATGGACTTCAATATAGAGTTGGTAAGGGGCCGAGCCCAAACCCTAAAAAACAGGTGTGTCCCAATACCTTTGTCCATATGTTGTATATTCGAATATGCTGCCAGTGTGTTGATGCCACAGGGCATGGGTGTCAAACTCCAGTCCTGGAGGACCGTGGTCCAGCACGTTTTGGTGATACCCCTGCTCAGAAACACCTGATTCGCCTTGCCAGTTACTGGTCAGGTTTAGTGAACGTGTCTGAGTAGGAGAACCATCAAACTGTGCTGGACACCGGCCATAGGGTGTCGAGTAGTTCTGAAAATTCAAGCGATCGTTAGCATTACCAGGCTTTTTCATTTTTAAAGTTAATTCTGCCGGACCTAATGTTATTATTTACCTTCTGATACGCGGAAAAGAGTACCTATAGTGTATTCTTTGGTAAAAGTACATACTGTAGTTCATACAGAAAGTAGCTATGTACCACTGATCTGTGTATTAACAAGATATTCAAATGTGTAGATATAATTTACCAGTTGGAATTTGGAAGGTGGTTAAGCCTAAGGTAGCTTAAAGTTAAGACTTAGCTTACATACTATAGCCAAATAGGCTACAGATATTGCCTTAGTAAGCTGTTTACCAAGCCATTTAGCCTATATCAGGCACTTGTTAAGCCAACTAGGTAGCCAGCACCACTTAAATAGCAATACTGCAATAGCAGTTTCATTGTTTGGTTAAATGGACTTGGTGAACTATGTCAAAGCCAAAAGATGACTGGCCCTTAATTTTTCTCATGAAATGCAGAAATGATGAATAAGGTTAAATAAAGTTAAAACTGTACCATACTTTAAACCATTTTAATGTTGTTACAAAGAGCATAACTACATCTTGTGTTGTGGTGGTGTGTTTTGAAGCAGTTTTCTTATACCAATGTGTGACTTCTCATTATTAAAGTTTTTGAATCTACAATAAAGGACAAATTCTTTTCAGATGACTCAGTGATCATGAACAGAAAATCAAAACCTTGGGTTGTGTTGTGATTACTAAAAAATAGTCAAAAAATTATATAAACTAATCAAAAGACCACTGACTACTGTTTTAGTTGCTTGGAATTTCGCAACATGAAATGCTCATATACTGCACCTCCCCCTTGGATTCCCCCTATTCCCTGCATAGAATTTAAATAAAAATATAGACACAACCCTCAAACTATAGTCCCCCAGAGTCATGCCCATTATCAGGCTTGTCAGACGTACAAAGACAAAAAAATGAACAGAATAATTTTAAGGACACTTTGCCCCAAATTTGCATTTAACTATAAAATGTAATTATAAAAAGGCACCGTGGATAACAAGACAAAAGCATAATCCGCAGTAATCCAATTTACATTGCTTAACTAGATTGGTCATTCCTTCCTTTATGTGCTCTGTGTATCGTAAGTGCAATGATATGAGAAGTGGAAATGGAAAAATATATTACTTTTTGTTTGTTTGCCTTTATCTTATTTAAATTAATATTTTGCCATTCACACAGTAAATCATTTAAATATGTGAAGTAAGTCCATGACAAGTACTCTTCTTCTTCTCTACTGTTTGGATCAGGTGACAATAGGACTTCACCGAGATAGTTATAGTAAAAATTACACACAAACACTTTGGGTCGGTTTTCCAGACAGGGATTAAACCTAGTCTTGGACTACCCTTTCCTTTTCGATGGAAAATCTCTATTCACAGCACTACTTAATCCAGGACTAGGCTTAATCCCTGTCTGGGAAACCGACCCGTAATCTTCCAGTGACAAATTTCACTATATGAGGAAGAATATCATACTGTATTTCCATTTTTGTAAAACAAAACCACATGTCACAATTACTGACACCCCTACATTTATACATTTGTACTTTCTCAATTTTCAACATACAGGTTAACAGTGGGGTTTAGGTCAGGGGATTTACATGTCAAAGGTGTGATTCTGTGGTCTTTCAGCCATGTTTTTCTTGTGTTTTGGATGATTATCTGGCTGGTGATGATCCAGCCATCACCCAGCCTTATCAGAGACATTTAGAATTCCCCTGATGATGTTCTTCAGCTACTGACATCTTGCAACCTTACCACATCACCACTTAATCTAATCCCATCACCCACACTTCTGACTGTACCCTCAGATCTCTTCCCCTATTTTCTCATATAATAAATTGCTCCATGGAAATGGGCTATTCTCCAACAGCCTTCAAATCAGCTGTTGTGACACTAATCCTAAAATACTCCACACTCAACATCACTAACGTAAACAACTACAGACTGGGTGTCTCTTCTTTCCCTCCTCTCCAAAGTGCTGAAGTCTGCTGTATATAACCAACTCGAACTGTTTCTTTCACAAAACAGGATTAATATCTTCAAACAGCCAAAACCTGCTAAAATGTGTTCTGTTCTAATTCTGCAGGTTTTGATACTGTCAACCATTAGATCCTCCTGGCTTCACTCACCAAACTCAGAATTACTGGTTCTGCATGGACTGCATCCTACCCTAACAGGCGCAGTTATCAAGCTACCTTATTTATAAAGTCAGGAGAAATAGTCCATGCCACGCCACTCAGATACTAGTCCAGTCACTTGTCATCTTGGGACTGGACAACTGTCACTTGCTCCTAGTTGGCCTTCCTCTGAAGGCTACCAGGTCTCTACAGCTTATTCAGAATGCTGCAGAAAGTTTGATCTTCAATACACCAAAATTCTCACCCACCACTCCACTACTGTGGACCCTTCTTCTTGTAGATGCTCCTGATCAAACCACGGATCACAGTTTAGAGCATTAAGCAGCTCCCAATTTGACTCACACTTTCACAAAGGTCAAAGACATGCATCAAGGCCCTTGTTATGGTGGAACGTGTCCACCCTGACTGTTGGAACTGTTGAGTCTCTCACCATGTCTTCTCAGTGAAAAGGTGGGTCTGCCAACTTAACCATTATTCCACATGAGTTTAGACCACATGGTACCCTGAATATAATATAAATTATTATATGTACAATTTTAAATTAGTGCTTTATCCATTGTCAAATTAGAGTAACAGTGTTGACGTTTTCTGTTTGTTCTTTATAACAGGAAAGGTAAATGGCCAGGCTTTAGCAAGGAGCTGCATTGCTTTGTATAGGTGGTGAGATTATTTGCCTGGAGACAGAAAACACTGGTTACAGATACAGAAAGGAATCGGAAACTGTTGCCAGCTTTGTATGAGATTCTTTCACCCCTCTCACCTCTGCCTCTGTCGTTTATGTCTTATTGCCACCGTTTTTCCTTCCAGATCTTCCACATGTTGGCTTGCTGCAGCTTTCCATTGCAATATTTCCACGTGAGCTCCCCTTCCCCCTTTTATGTTTCCCATGAGATGGAGAGATTCCCTTCTTTATTGTCAGAAGAATCATTCTTTCTCTGTCTTTCTCCATCCTTCTGGTTTTCCTGGCAAGATGCGTCAACCACTGGCATCTCTGCGTGTGTGTGTGCTGTGTGCAGCAAACGCTAAATCACTGTTGTATCATTTTTGACTTGCCTTTTACTTCAAGGGTCTAGATGTGCATGCAAGTGCTAGCAGTATTTTTATGACTGTCCATGAAAATAGAGGAAAATATTCACAGCCAGCTGTGTGTTAAATGCCCTTTGGAAAAGGGGTGGAAAGCATGGACATTTTTGTGTTTGTTTGAAGACAGTAAAAATATTTTACATATATAAGGCCCCATTGCAAAACATACCATATTGAACTCTAATGTTTTTTAACTTTTGTACTTAAAATAGTTCACTTAATATAAACAGAACAGTTAGGGGTGGTCCAATATTTGTCAAGCTTTAAGCTTTGGTAATGATGACCTACACAACCCCTGGTTATGGGAGGGGGTGGCAAAAACAAAATATTTTCTGACTGGGGGGGTGACTCATGGGCGGATCCTTTATCTCAAGAAAGCACTCATTTTAACCCTTAAGTGTCCTCTGGGTCCAAGTCCTGCACACTCTACCCGTCATGGTCTAGAAAAGGTATTTTGGTAGCTAAGGTATTTTTTTACAATGTACACAAGGTATCAAGACACTTTTGGTATTTTGTTTTGCTTATTTTGGTTATCAGCTTATTTTGCTCACCCCACTGGCATATTTTTGCTTAATATAATCAGTTACATTATGAGTATAAATAGTAATTGGTATTACTTTTAAGTGGAGATGTTTTAAATGTTAAAAAGGTCCTTCATATTTCCAAAAACAATCAATTGAGAGGTTCTTTATGAAACCAAAGGCAGTTATCGAAACACCCCAAAATGTATTTTCTTCAAAATTTTACAACTTCATCAATGAAACCCTTTAAAGAGACAATGATTGTTGCTATTTAGTGATGCAATCTCTCTTCTAATGTCGATAAGACAAAAGAGATTATAATAGACTTCAGGAGATCCAGCATTGCTCGCCCACTTCACACCATCGATGACACAGCTGTAGAGAGGGTTAGAAACACCATGTTCCTGGGTGTCCATATCATGGAGGACCTCTCTTATACCCTCAACTCCACCTTCACAGCCAAGAGTGCTCGGGAATCCGCTGAGTGCTTCAGTCCGCAGAGACTGAAGAGAGTGAGCCTCTCCCCAAAAAGTCCTCACCACATTCTACAGGAGAACCACTGAAAGTTGCTCTCCACTTGAAATACATGTACCAAACCCACTGTTTTACTCTGAAGTCCTGTTCCCATCTATTATGCAGACTCTTCCCTTTCCTAGTGTCTGGCAAATGGTATCAAAGTTTCATACCATAGGTCATCAGAGTTCTGAACACACATAAATGTCTAGTCCCTGGTTAACCTTACTGTATATACTTCTCATATTATACTCTGTACTTTCAATTCGCCACCAACACAGGCACTCTTATTCTGTCATACGTGAACACACCACAGCCATTCACCAGCTAGGAACTCAGGGCCCAGGGAGCAGTGTGTGGGGATGGTACCTTGCTCAGGGTACCTCAGAGGTGCTTAGTAGTCTTGGGAATTGAATCCATTATTTTCTGATCACAGGGCGAACGCCCTAACCCCTAGGCTACCAGCTGCCCCACATTTGTGGGATTATTTCCTGTCACTTGACTTGATAAGTTACTCAATGTGGTCCTATTCTGCTAACAGTCTCCTGTGCAATAATGTATGTATGGCGCAATATAATTAATTCTGGAAGGTTTACATACACTTCCCACTTCTATTTTACACTGTTGTGTTTTTTATGGGACAGTCTCGGATTTACATCCCTTCCACATTACTATCACATTGCTATATTGTCTATTTATTGTATTGTTTCAGTTTAACATCCCATTCACACAACTGTTGCATTGCTATATTGTCTGTTTATTGAATTGTTTCTGTCACCCCCTGTACTTTGCTCAGTGCTGCTAAGTGCCCCATGTGCAATAATCACACTCATGGTGGAATACTAATCATTCTGGAGGGTTTACATAGTGTCCACAGTATACTGTTTACATACACTACCGTTACTGTTGTTGCATCTATTTATTGTGTTGTCTGTTGTCTCTGTTGTAACTAGCACTCAGTTGAATGTTGTATGTTGCTAAATGTTGTTCACAGCTTCTAATGACAATTAAGTAACCTTGAACCTTGAAATGTTACAGAAACTATAATGGCTAGTCTAATTGAGGCATTTCCATCTCCCCTCACTTAGAGCATGTCTAAAATGTTTCTGCTATGCGGTGGTTAATACCTAGCAAAAGTGGTCCAAGCAAGGACAAGCAGTGATCCCACAGAAGAAGTAATGCATATAGGACTGCGAAGCTATCCATGCTGACCCCTGTTAGATGCTGTTAGATCACACATTAAGACTGTTAGGCAGAGTGTTAGATGCTGGCTGGAGCTAAACATGACAGGAAAGTAGATCTCCAGGACTGGGTTTGGTGATTAAGGTTTTACATCATATGGACAGTCACTTGGGGACGAGGTGGCATCATGGAAGGAGAGTAATGCTCTGGGACATGTTCTGTTGGGAAACCTTGGATTCTTGTGCACATTACTTTGATACATACCACTTAACTAAACATTGCTGCAGACTAAATTTTGTTGCAATTCCCCAGATCTCAATCCGATCAAACATCTGTGGGATGTGCTGGACAAACTAATCCAATCCATGAAAGCCCCACCTTACAACATACATGATTTAAAGGAGCTGCTGCTAACATGTTGCTGCCAGATACCATGGCACACTCTAGGAGGTCTTGTGTAGTCAGTGCCTCAATGGGACAGAGCTGTTTTGTGGAACAAGGGGGACCTACACATAAGGGAGGTGGTTTTAATGTTAAGGCTGATCCATGCATGTTCATACTACATTTTTTTAAATAGCTGCCTTCAGTGTGTCATGTCTTAAACTGTGCCACATAATCCAATTGTATTTCAAAGACAATAGATAGAAGAGGTTGAAATGATTAAAAGGAATGGATAATCCATATGTATGGCTGTTCAAGAGAATAAAATACATCCTGAAGATAATTTAGTATGGATAATGGGATACCCTCTCTATCTCTCCCTCTCTACTCATTTCCTTCATGGCCAAAGACAGAATTTAATTTAATGTTGCTGATGCTATTAATAAGCTATGGTTTTGCCCTTGTTAGTGACATTGGTTGGGCAGTGGTGACAGAGGCACAGATAGAAAGGGGTCTAGAGCCATGCTATGCATTCTATTAATCCTGTCAAAAAGTTATTTTGACCTTCAAGACTACCTACCACAGCTCAGAATAAACCTAAAAGGCTGCATTACGGTCACTGTGTTATTAAAAGACATGTAATTAAAAGACTGTGAGGCGTGAGATGTCTCTTTAGGATGGACTACTTTCTTATACTTTCTTATACCCACCCACTCTGTACACACTGTGCGAGTGTTTTCTTGCATTAAACACAGCTGATTGAATAAATCAGCTCATTAACATCCCCTTACTGGGCTGTTGTGGGTGTGTTAACATAGAGGACGCACTAAAATGAGAAGGGAAGCTTGCCTCTTGGACCAGTTTTAGTAAACACTGTCCTAAACAGTCAAACCTACACGTTAATTCCAATAAAATACTCCTGTGGTTGAGAAGTACCGAGCTTTGTCTCACCTTTACTGGGGCCTAATGCAAATATCATGTTGTGTTAACAGCAGTTTCAAAACATAAGGTGCCACTGGAACCCCCAGTGCAGGGGTGAAATATTCTGACCAATGTACCATTGTTCCAAATCTGAGTGAAGAGAGAACTGTTACATATATAAGAGAACAAGAAAACCTGTTTTGGTGTTTTTACATTTTTTCCTTGGAAACTTTTACCTTACGGAATCTCCTCTGTGTGTTTCATGTGCCAAGGGAGTTTTCCTGGGTCTTGTTTTATCTTTCCTAGGCTCCTACTGTGAGGGAAAAAAACTAATGCAGGACTTTCAGTTTTTTCCAAAGATGTGGAAACTCTGATTAGTTGTCTGAAAATGTTTCCAAATTGCAGTTTGGTTGAAATAGCGCTCAGTAGATCTAGTTTCTCTTAGCTTACTTACATGAGTACATATACACACACATCTGGCTTAGAATGCACTATAAAGAAAAAAAAAACAGACAGGTGCAAACAATTCTCTGCATGGAAAATCAAAGAGGCATGATGATCTATGATAGAACAGCAGCTGGTGAACAGGGCACACACACCCTCCTGTTACTAGAGACCACGCTTCACTGTGACAAAGCAAGAGACGTTCACCTGCCGAGGAAAATGGCAAAGGCATAAAAGGTGAAGATGGAGAAAGAGGTACTTTACACACAATGTGAGCTAATTATGAATGTAGGAGATCCATAGCAACCTAGCATTCAACTGGCAAAGCTTGGTTAGGCTTAAAAATAATCAGATTTGTCAGGATTACAAATTTACACACATATTGCTCAAGCCAGTATTTGCTGCAAAACAATGTGACCTTAAATTGAAGTAAAAATCATTTGCAAATGATTGGAGACCTTTGCAAAGAAAAAATGTGGGATCTGCTGCCTGCATAAGTATTTAACGCCTTCAGACTAGCTTTTGGCAGAAACACTTTGGAGTGATTTTCTCTCATTCATCTAGGTAGACTTTCTCCATGTTGTTCGGTCTGATTGGATGTTACCTGTGGACCTTCATTTTTAAATAATTCCAGTCATTCCCAGTTGGACTGAGATCTGAACTTGTCCATTCGCCCACTCATTCTCTTTTTGTTGTTTACACTCTTCTGTATACCTTTGACCTTTTACCTGGAATCAATGTCCTACTTAAACATCAAGGCTCTTCCAAATATTGTTTTTGTAAGCAGGTGAAACAGTTAATTTTACAGTATCTCCATGTATTTTCTACTATTCACCCACCCATCCATCCATCCATCCATCAGTTTTAACAAGATGCTCAGATGCTGCTGAGGAAAAGCATAACCATGTGATCCTGCCTGTTTTTAAAAAATTGCATCAGATGGTGTATTTATAAACAATTAGTGGCATTAAATGCTTCAGAGAGTGATTCCTAATACATATCTAGTTCATTGCAGCCTCAAAATCACGATTGACTGATCTGTTCAATAAAAAGTGAACATCATAGTTTTTTTTTTAAGGTGAGCAATGAGTTTCAACCGTTTTGCTGTTTACTGGGATTTTTTTCTACCTGGGGTTCTAAAACTATAACCCCATAACCCCTATCCCCCAACACTGTGAAGTTCAGGAGGTTACGGAATTTGTAAGGCTGAGGAATTACCCACAGCTCATCTTCCTTGTGTATTAGCGCCACCTTGGGGTGAGAATCTGTAAATTCACCCTTTTAATTCCAATATTTTTAAAGGATTTTTCATGCATAAATCAGATTGTTAAGCTTTAAACAGTAAAAGTATTTTGGTGTGAAATCAGCTGTTCAGATTGAGTCAGGATTTTTCACAGGGGTAGGGAATTGAACTATCTATCTATCTATCTATCTATCTATCTATCTATCTATCTATCTATCTATTCATCCATCCATCCATCCATCCATCCATCCATCCATCCATCTATCTATCTATCTATCTATACATCCATCCATCCATCCATCTATCTATCCATCTATCTATCGTTATCTGTCTATCTATCCCCCGATCCATCTATCTATCTATCTATCTATCTATCTATCTATCTATCTATCTATCTATCTATCTATCTATCTATCTATCTG
>JBBIGA010148679.1:2476-16117 GCA_037576975.1 Alestes dentex | reverse complement strand
TTCTTTCAGCTGTGCAAGTTCTTCCAGACTCCTGAGTTCCCATCTTCTTTCGCCAAACCCGATGGGCTTCCGGGGGTGACTGGCCGTATGTTCCTGCATCGACTCAGGCAAGAATGTTTCAATGGAAGCCAGACCTTCTCGACCCATTTGGACAGGTGGGTGCCCTCCGTATGATTTTAGAGTGGAAAATTCAGGCCAACATACGTTCATGCTTTTGACCTCTTTATATTATATACTTTAATATATGAAATGACAGAATGTATGGGAATGTGTGGTGTAAAAAATGATATTTTCCTATATAGATAAAATGTCTTGACTTTTGTATCCTCTGGCCAGTTTTGCTGTATGATTTACTGTTTACATCGTCATACGCCCTTATGCAAAGTAGGGTCATGTTCAAAAGTTGCCTTCCAGCCTAACGACATGTTTTGTTAACAAATGTTCCACTGGGAACAAACTTCGTTTTGGCACATTTATGCAAATTTGAGTGCAGTCAGAATACAACAAAAAACACAATACAATGTGCCTTAACTTTTTCATGTTTTATTTCTTTCTGATATTTGAAATTCAGCATATTGCATGTTTTATTTCTTTCTGATATTTGACATTCAGCACAAACAGTAACTGTATGTTCAAATGTGCAGAGGTGTGTTTTCTGTTGAGGACGAGGATTTATTTATAGTTAGAGAATCAACAAAGAACATTACACTAACTGCATAATCTGCAGATAGCTAATAGTATTCTAGCCCCTTATGACATTCTCTTCATTTCTTTCCAGTCGTGTGATCTTTTACACCTGAAGTACTTTGTAAAAATGAGTATAATGAGTAATATATTTTGATCCATACTGGCCAGCCTTAAACACTCTCTGCTTCTTTGACCAGGCTTGGCTCTCTCATCTGTTTCTTTGATGATGCCTCATCCTTGAATGCCACACTGAGTAAGTGGCTTCTGTCCCAGCTGGTGGACTGTGACAACACAGGGATCGACCAGGTCTGCAGCAGCTGTTGGAATTAATGAGGGTTTTACTATTAATCATAGTGTCTTAGTGTTAAAGGATAATTCTGTTTTTTCTCCCCCTACCTCTCCTCCTCCATGCTCATGCATCTGTGCTCCTCTCTCTCACACACTCTTAGATAAGGCGAGACTTGGGGAGGAAAGTTTTATTGGAAGGTGTAGCTCCTCCAACCCTGGAGCTCTTGCGGATTCTGGGTTCTGGGGTGTCCATCCTGCCTCCCTCCAAGCTGTCTGACTTCAGTGAGGAGGCTTTGAGGGGTGACATGTCTAGCTTGAGCCAGGCCTCATGGAACACAGCACAGGCCAAAATCCTGGCCAAAAAACTCCTGGAGAAGGTCAAGGTTAGATCTGATTATGAGATGGTTCTGTCCTTGGAACCTGAAGAATACAAAAAGGTTTATTCTGGTGTAGAAGAACATAAAATAAGTAACATAAATGGAACATACACAAACTGTTGATACAAACCCTTTGAAACATTTGACATTCTTAGGCCTTTTATTTATTTATTTGTTTGGTTATTTGTTTGTTTGTTATTTTTTAAAACAATTTTTAATCTCCTCTACTTCTGAGACATTTTTTGCTGTCCATAATTTCAACACTGAAAATTTAGCTCTTCTGACTGTCTTGCTGACTGTGCTGCTGTAAGTGAATGGCTAGACTTCTGAATGTGTAATGAGTAAAAGGTGCGTTTCATCACCTACTGCAGTTGTTCATCGCCTACTGTAGTTTTATTATGCAGGTCTGCTATTAGTAACACGTTGTGTCTTCATCATGCTTTTGTTGCCAGGCTCTTTTCTGCTTCTCCCCTTCAGGACATCACTGGTGACAGCCTCTTGTCTCTGGGCTCTATTGTGAAAGGGGTGGAAAGTGAAGTGCTAAGGAGAGCTCAGCTGAAAGGACTGCTGGGAAATGACACCCTCAAGAACATGACAGAGAAGATGTCGTATTTGCAGAAAAAGGCTGTGCTAGAAGCGGTGAGAATTATGTGTATAAAAAATTTTAAAACACCAAAAGAGCTTTGACCTGTTAAGGCATGGACTCCACAAGACCTCTGAAGGTATGCTGTGGTATCTCCACCAAGACTTTAGCCGCAAATCCCTCCTGTCCTGTGGTTTGTGGGGTGGGGCGTGATCTGATCGATCAAGCATTTGTGGAGGCCAAGTCAACACCTTAAAGCCAAATCAACACAATTTGGGGGCCACAATTTTGTCATGTTGCTCAAACTGTACCTGAACAGTGTTTGATATATGGCAGGGTGCATTAACCTGAAGAAAGAAGCCACTGCCACTATGAAACACCATTACCATGAAGGGGTGTAGTTGGTCTGCAGTAATGTTTAGGAGGGTGTTCTGTGTAACATCCACATGAATGCAGGACACAGCAGAACATTGTCCAGAGCATCCTAGATGATGTAAATGAGGGGATATAAAAGGGGATTCAATCAATAAAATCTATTCAATTTTGCTACCTTTTGTTCGTGTGTTTCTCAGATGCGCTCCAGTGTGAATGAATCTGATTTGGTAAGGGAGGTGCCAGACTGTCTTCTCACCTCGCTCTCGCTCTTCACTCTGGAGAAAGCAGGACTCAATTCTGTGGACCAGCTTAGTGGTCGTGGCTGGACCCGCACACAGGTACACACACACACACACACACACACACACACACACACACACACACACACACACACATACACACAAGTACTTACACCCACTAACACAGACTCAGGTGCAGGCATACACTGTAGAGACGCATAGAGCAGTACCTCTTAAAAGGGGCCCATATATCAGAATCAACAGCATAACCTCAGTAACTACAACAAGGAACAATGTGGAAAAAAGTGTCCTGTGGCGTAACACTGACCTGAACATCTGGGCTATGACCTATTAGTTGTCTGGTTATTTACACAGCTACTTTATCCTGTATCAACTGACTAATGATAATAATATTCAATTATATAACGTCCTCTGGTACAACCAAGCAAGGTTCTTCACTGTGCTTTCATTGTTTTCCCACTTTCCTCCAGTCTATTTACCTTTTGAAGAAGATTTTGGGCCCAGGGATCAAGCCTGAGCAAATAAAGTGAGTTTGTCGATAATTCGTGTTAAAAAATGGCACTAACTGACACTGAAAACTCATAAGTCAAACATTAGATATTGATGCATACACTGCAAAACCCAAATTCACCTCTTTTTTTAACAGAAAGCTGGGCCAGGCTGTCCAGGGCATAACTTGCAGCATGATCAATGGCGTCAATCAAAGTGATATATTGGAAACAGCCCAAACACTCTCCAAGTCCACTAACTTGTTGTCCAGGATACAGGTAAGGACTAGTAGTGGGACAGCATCATACACCTGTGTAGAGTATGACCAGTGTGTTGTTAAAACATGCTGACTCAATTATTTTACCACTAGTACTGCAATACAATACCGAATCATTTCCACCAGGTATTACACAGCTGTATAGTTTCAAATGTCTCATCTCTATTGTGCTGGCCATCGTTTGTTGCAACAAACATTTTTTTTATTTTGACCAGTCAGTTTAGTGCTGTCACAATACTTATATTTTCAAGTTTGCTAAAATACTTTTTGATACCAAAGGCATAAAAAATTGACTGCATACCTACTCACGCCCCCACCCCCAAGATGAGCTTCACTGAAATTTTGATAAAGTTATAGTTCATCATTAATAAGCAAATTCTTTATTTTTTAACAAACACCAGGAGAACCGAGGTGTCCAATGCCATATATGCTTAGGCCACTATTAGGTGCTTTACAGTAACAGCCGTTCAGGTAAGCTGAGCTGTCTTAGCCCATGAATAGAACATAAACATTAATATTTTAATGCTTTAATGCTTGATTGAGTGGGAGCAGTTGCCAGCCTCTGTACAGGCCAATGTGCTGGTGCTTCAGCTGTTTGGCCAGATTTGATGTCCCCTCTTAGCTGGAATTGTTCTGAGCCACCATTTGCACACAAGCTTTCTCACAACCTCTGCTTTTTCAACCCTTATTTCCATTTTATGTCCCCTTGCACTTCCTCCAGGTGCACTGCATTGCTCAGAAGCTGTTTCAGAGCTTGGAGCTGCAGAGGCCCGGGTACTTTTCCAACATCAGTGACTCGGAGCTCCAGGCCATTCCTGCTCTGCTGCTGGTCCACCTTCCGTAAGTTTCTTTCACAGAACAGCCTTAAAGCTGCGGTCAGAAGGACTGAAAAGATTTGAACAAGTGCAACATCCAGGTCCCTCCTTCCAACCCTGACTCCAAAGGCAGTTATTCAGGTGGTATCTAAATTACTTGCTATCTATGAACAAAAAATGAAGTAAACTCCAAACAGCTCGATATACAGTAAAATTTCCAAGAGCACCCACGTATAGTGAAAACCACGATGTTGTGGTAAAAAAAATGCCTAAAAATGCCTTTTTTGTTAGTGTTAACTCTAAATATGCCCCCCAAAACACTTTAATTTCATTTTAAACTCTTAATACATTACCCTTAAAGAAAATGTAAAGGTAAACCTGTATCCGTACTGTAAAGTTTACACTGAACTCCCACAGTGCTAGAATGTAAAAACCGATGTTAGCCCTGTATAGACTGTTCTGTAATTCATGCAAGCGCGGTTTCTTTGGTATGCACTGTCGTTTTCTATAGGCAGGTAAATACAGTAATAAATTCATTTAATTTATAGAAATAGAAATACAGTGCTTTAAGAAAAACAAAACGAAAAACATGAGAACACTCAAGACGCTCCACGGGCAAAATTCTGGACTGCAGCTGCGTCAAAGGGCAGCAACCAATCAGCAGCAAGGAGAAATAAATAGCGTTCTCGGATTGGCTATTTTCAAACCTCCCGTCTCCGAGTACAATGGCATTTCTTTGTGTTCTCTGGACAGTACCAAAAAATTTATAGTTAATTTTTATATGGAAATGTAGCTTGAATTTACATTAATATTTATGTTAAAAATTTTGTAAGTTATAATTTTCTTAATAATTTAGCACTAAAATGCATCAAAAATGATATATTGCCACGAAAAAAGCTGTGATGTCCGGGCCTCGTCCGCCACGCTGCCTCGTCCTCGTGCTGGTTGTTTGTGTTTGGGCGCGGTGCTTAGCAACCCAGCACGAGGACGCGTGGTGGACGAGGCCCGGACGTCACAAAAGCAAAAAAATGCGGAGTATATCTGCAGTTTCTGTGTTTGTGTGGGGGTTTCAGGAAACAATTATTAGTTCAGTTCTCAGAAAAAATCCACGATGGTGAAACAGTGACTGCTGATCCGCGTTAAAGTGGGGGGTTACTGTAACACTTTACAGTCACGCCTTCATAGTTATATTTCAGCTAGAAGCTTGGCTGAGCAGAGATGGGACCAACCCAGCCTCAGTTCTGAATCCTTTCAGGTCCTGGAGATCCCTCCAGTTCCAGCTGAAAAGTTGCTGCAACGTTTACCTTTGTTTTATCTTGGGCCTGGTCTAATTCCTTCTGTGGAGAGGGGGCCCATGGCGTGATCTGAGAGATCCCAAGTTTTATGCCCTGGCTTTACCTTTTGTTTCCTAATATGCACCTATTTACCCCACATGAAACACACATGAAACCCAGTGTAATAGAAACACAACCATGTGCACAGGGTGAAGGCAATTCAAGTTCTCCCAGCCTCAGTGTGTCCTCGCTTCCTGGAGAAGATGAGTCAGGCCAACCTGTCGTCCCTTCCGAACAGTGCACCTTCACGCTCGGAGCTCCGAGACAGAGCTCTCCGCTGCTTGGTAAGCACTCAAACACAAAATAAAATGTACCAGCTGTATTACAGATAGGTGTGTGTGTATATGTGTATGTATGTATATATATTTAGGTGCTTGGATCCCCTACACCACCTCCCCCTCTAGTGGCACCCAGGGCAACTGCATGGGTTGTTTATGCCTAGAAACTACTATTTAAACAAAAGCATTTAGTTCAAAGTGGCATTGATACGAGGTCTAAAACACATTAACTCAGGGGTGTCCAACCCTTACCTTTATTCTCCACGTCCTCAGGGGAAGAACGCGTCTGATTTGTCCTCAGCAGAGGTCTTGTCTCTTGGTCCTCTTGTGTGTGAGCTGGACCCTGGGTGGATGTCGTCTCTGAATGCTGCAGTTCTGAACTCCACTCTGCAGGCACTGACCTCCTGTAGACACATTCCTCAACCATACAGAGCACCTCTGTTCGCGCTGATCAAAAGCGTTTATGGGTAATGTAGTGTACCGTTTCATAAGAACATTTTTCACATTCTGTCTTTTTTCTGTTTGAACACATACAGCAAAGCATTCGGTCATAAAGAAGCTATCAGGATTTATGTTATAGAACAGCTCTGTTTAAACTCTTCTTAACAAAGAACTGATTGGAAGTGGTTAGGAAACAACAAAGGACAGAGCAATCACCCAGGAGACAAAACAAGGAATCCAGAACAAAACCGAGAGGAAAAACCAAGGAGAGAAACACAGGGGCAAAACACAGAGAACCAACACAAACAGACTGAAAGATGGTGTTAATTATACACGGGATAATGGGGAGCATTCGGTAAAGTTGGGGATACAAATGAACATGTGAAAACACTAACTGAATGAGTTTATACTAGTTCTACTTTTGAAACATTCCAAACTTGCTTGTGAAATGGGCTTCATTCTTTGATTCTGTTGCTGATGAATGTCATAGCAGATTACCCTGTCATGGCCAGGCCCCTAATTGTAAACCCTGTGGTTGTTTTTTAAGATGGTTCCACTATATTACTTTCATTATTATGTCTTTCAAAAACAGGGACCCTTCCATTTGGACAGAGGACACTATGAAGTTAATGGGCCCCCTGCTTTTACTGAACAATTCTTCACTCGAGATGATGCCCTTTAAAGTGAGTAAGAGAACACTGCAGTCTTTTTTAACTCCCACTGGGTTGATTCGAATAAGAAGTAAACAAGACAAAGTGAAGACACTCCTGTAGAGAAGTCCGAAACGAAAGCCCAGACAAGTTTGCCCCTTTAGTTTTGTGATGAAGTCATGAGGCTCATGTGGCTGAGCAAGGGAAGCTAATAGCAGTCAGCTTAGTGACCCGTCCTCCTATTGCTAAGCAACAAATTCCAGTAGTTAACTGGCTAGCTAGAATTAGCCACTGCTTGATAATTCTAACACCACAACAACAAAAAGTACCTGAAACCTCGAGCACTGCACTGAAAAGAGTTGTGCTCAATAGCTAACTGCTAACTAGCAAATGTTGTACAGTGAGCTAAAACAAGTTAATCTTAAAAGAGATGATAAATTATATAAATCAGACCCTGGGCCTTAAACTGTATCTTTAAGTAAACTCCATTACAAAATGGCTAATAATAGTAACTTTAGCAGAATTATGTGTGTACCTTTGTCCATTTGAATAGGGAACAGTCACACAGTGTCAGAGGCCATATGCACATATGTGTGTGATGATTTAGGCCTGACATCAAGGTGACTGCTACAGGCTTCCACTGTTTGTTAACTACCTTAGCCTCACAGCTTCGGTGCAAAATTGAAGAAGCAAATTTCAGACACCAAACAAACACTGGTTTATCTACCACACTTGAGGTAAGAGGCAAATTCCTGCTAATTAGATTTTTTGCCAAATCATCCCAATTACAGAGTTCTTAAGTGGGGAAGGGGGCAGCCCTGCTCAGTCCTCTTCTCCTCATCTTGTACTAGGCTTTGATTTCACTTCATTCAAATGTGCACATTGGCTCCACATGAGTAAAACATTTTACACACAGTTATTGCCTTCCATAATAAGTGTGCTGATATAGTATCCGTCCCTCGCTGTTCTCTGTAGGCCTGGCTGAAGGCGTCCCTGTCCGATCTGCTGGCCAGTTTGCAGAACCAGTCTGTAGCTACAGCTCCAGAGGAGTTCCGCTTCTGGCCTGACCTGTTAGCACTTCGCCGCAAACTTTTCCAGCTCAAAACGCAGCCCATCCAGCAGCGCCGCCGGAGACAGGGTGAGTGTCCAGAGCCAGGGGTGTTTCGGAGGTGGGGCAAGAGTTTTTATTTGCTTTTAATTAAAGATGGGAACATATAAATGGGAACATATAAATGAACATGGAACATGGAATATAACCATGAGGCATGAACAAACAAAGCCGTGGAAGTTTTGGTTATTTTGAAATATGGTACACTATCCATTATCTAGAGCAGGGGTGTGGAACTCCGGTCCTGGAGGTTCGGGGTCCAGCACGTTCTGGTGATTTCCCTGCTCAGATACACCTGGTTCTCCTCACCAGTTAATTGCCAGGTTTAGTGAATTTGTTTGAGGAGGAGAACCATCAAACTGTGCTGGACACCGGCCCTCCAGGACCGGGGTTTGACACCCCTGCTCTAGAGGAAGGACTAAGGACATTGATGACAACAGGACATTGTTGAGGACAACAGGGTGTATGTGATGATGAGAGAACGATCTCTCATCATAATGATGGGAGGGTGTAGGCAATGACAGGACACAAGTGATGACATCAGGTTGCTGTCATGAACTAGCCAAACTGTTTGCCCAGCGTTGTGCGGTGGATTAACCCAGTCACGGATTGTACAGGAGAGAGTTCGTAAACCACGCTATTTGCTATGAGAACGTTCTCACAGAGAGTAGAGATTCCCACCGGGAATCCGTGTTCGCATACACACAACACAGTGATAAAGCCAAGGAAATTACCCGGGGTACTCACGGCACCTTGATGATGAAAACGAGTCAATGGTGGGCAAAAGACTCAATGACTGAGCACCGGTTGTTTACCAAATCCAAGTTAAAATACCCAGTGACGCGCTCATTTCTGGTGCCTCTTGTGCGCCACGTCACTAGTGTGTGTGACAGTTGTAAGTGATGATTACAGGATGTAGGGGATGACAACAGGTTGTAAGATGATTACAGGATATAGGGGATGACAGCAGGTTGTAGGTGATCATTACAGGATGCAGGTGATAACAGAGGGTAGGTGATTGTAACAGGACATAGGTGGTCATGACAGCAGGGTGCAAGTGCTGAACACTGGGGATGCCGGAGGGTGTAGATGATGACAATGGGACATAGGTGATGATGACAAGGCGTAGGTGATAAAGGGAGGGTGCAGGTGATGACAACAAGTAAGAGGTGATGTCATGGAAAGTAGTTGCAAGAATTGCAGTGCAAGCTGAACTAACCAGATCAAATGTACATAATGTGGTTCAGACAGTGTCCTGAACATTACCATCTAAAGATGCCCTTAGAAACTGCACTTTTCAGCAAAACCAACCTAAACATTTGCTCAAGCGTTTTGCCACCTTTGTTGCTTTTGTAGTCTATTTCTTTATTGTCTCTGGGTGCCTGTAATAAACATTTTCCTTAGTCATCTGAAACCACTACAATAATCATACGAATGTCAGCATTTCTTTCCTTCCCCTTTGTCTTCCGCTGCAGCTCCAGCTGTGCAGCCTGTTCTGTCGATCATAGAGGATCTGGGAGAGGGGAACGTGTACTGGAGTCCAGCTCAGCTCGCCAGCATGAACGTCCAAACGTTCAGGGAGTCCTTGCCTGTACTAGGAAACATACGCAACTACACCAACGAGCAACTGGCAGCACTCAGGCAGAAAGCCATAGAGGTACACACCCAACAACATAGTGGGAGATGACTTCATTCAGCTCACATCTGCAATTTGGACACTCTTACCTGATTTTTAGGAACAAGAAGAAGATATTAAACCTTATAAACCGTAATTAGCTAATTGTTATCTACTCTGAAATGTGATCACTGCTTTTGCACTCTAGCTGTTAAGAAGAATCCACTGATTTTGATTTTGCCCACACAATTCATTTGGTAATATTAACAAATAAATTCAGAGTGTTATGATGTGCAGTCATTTCTTGTAGAGACACGTACCAACACCAGGGGTCTACAATGCAAATATATATACAATGTGTACAACCCATTTGCGTCTTCTGAGTCTTTATGCAATGTCTCTATGATGTTCCCGTGTTGTGCCACAGACTTGGGGTGATGTATCACAGCTGAATCAGACTCAGATTGTGGAGATGGGCTGTATCTGTCAGGGTTTCAACTCTACAGAACTCCAAAACCTCAACATCACCTCTCTGGACACTTTGGAGCTTCTGTCCAGTTGCCACTGGAACGACACACAGGTAACACTCATATACACACACACACACACACACACACACACACACACACACTCACTCACATACAAACAGACTGTTGTCAACCTGTCTCTGGGAGCAGATGCTTCTGGAAGGAGATTTAAGTGCCAGATGCATTTACCGCTGTGTGCATCCACAATCAAGGGTCTGAATAGAGAGCTTGTCCAACATTTGCTGCAGTGACAGCTTGTGCTCCTCTATGAAGGCTTCACTCTATATGTTTGAATGTTCCTGTCAGAATTTGAATCCATTCACCCATGAGGGCACTAGTGAGGACGGATACTGACTCATCCCATGGGCATTCAATGGAGCTTCATCACTCCAAGTCCTCCCAAGAGTGTTCAGTGTAGCTCCATTACCCAGATTATCCTAAGAGTGTTCAAAAGGACCTTCAGTTCTTCATAAAAGAATGTGGACCCCCCCTCCAACTCTCCTTGGAGGCTCCAGCAGAGCTTCTTCTCACAAAGGTTTTCAATGGAGCCTAATCAGTCCAGCTTATCCTAATGATGCTCAGTGGTTCTTCATCATTTTAACTTGTCTGAAAGGTGTTTCATGGTTCTTCATCACTCCAACTCAATCCCAAAAGTGTTCAGTGGAGGTTCATCATTCATCATGCATACCAAAGATGTTCAATGGAGTTTGATCATTCCAGCACAGTTCCAAAAGTATTCGGTGTACATTTGTATCTCAAAACATACTACTCATTTTAATGATGTGGCTCTTGCAGAAATTTGCAGTCTGGAAGGGTTTTGTCCAGAGAACTGGAATAAAAATGTCTAAAATTGGAGCATTTGAGATGGTAGGCATGGGCAGCTTTATCTGTGGACTGCAGCCTGACGAGATAGATCAGCTCAGCACTGGAGAATTCAAGTAAGACAAGTTTTCAGACACACACACACACATGTATATACATATATATATATATTAGGGCTTGGCACGTTAATGCATAATCAAGTTAACACATTATTTACTGAACAGCGACATTATATTTTTGCGTTTATTTTTTATTTTTTATTTTGTTGTTGTTTTGTGCCTATGAGTGTGTGCAGCACGCAGATCTGCGTCTCGGTTGGTTTTTGCGGGGGTCAGGCGTCCCATTACGTTGCACATATTATATGAACAAAAGTAATGGGACACCGGACCATTTCACCAGCAGATTCCATTTCACCAGCAGGACTACTTTTGAATGAATTATTTAATTTTTTAATCGTTGCCCAGCATTTATATATATTATATAAATAATCATTATAATAATTATTAGATTATTAGTAATTAGTGATTATTATTATTATGTATAATTATTATTATATTTACACACACACATATATATATATATACATATATAGATAGATAGATAGATAGATACTCAAGTACTTTTTTTTTGGGTCTTGTATGATGTTGACATGTTGTGCTGTGTTTGGTAAATCAGGGAGGCGGTGGAGGATGTGGGCCGTGCAAGGTGTCCTGTGCCAGTACTGGAGTGTCTGAAGAGAAAGTGCATATCTGCATTTGGTAGTCCAAAAGGCTGGGGTGAAGCTGAAGTCGTCATGATGGGCAACATAATCGGTACATGTCTGAGTTACATTAGTTGTGATAGTATTTCTGTCAGTGTCCAGTGTGAGTGTTTGGTACACACAGAGAGACTTGACCACTTATGAAGCCAATAAAAAAGCAGAAACCCGGTTAGTGTCAGAAGAGACTAACATCCTGACAAAATGCAGGCATGCCTTTATAAGATGCCTTGCATTCAGCACACACAAAATCACACCTAGAGGCAATTTAGTATCTCCAATCCATGTGACGTGCATGTCTTTAGACTGTGGGAGGAAACCAGAGTACCTGCTTGAAACCCATGCAGAAACTGCAAACTCCACACAGAAAGGCCCGAAGGAAATGAACCCAGGGCCTTTTTGCTGGGGTGACAGTGCTAACCGCAGCATATTGTGTTTGGTAATACTAAAACCAGAGAAGGAAAGCAAAAGTTAAACATTAATAGTTTGGTCCTAATAATGCAAAGATTTCTCTCAGACTGATAGGGAAGGTAAGAGAGAAGCCAACAGTCACCAGAACTGAAGAAGCACCAAAGATACCAGACTTTATTAACTACATTTGGGTGGTGGGTAGGATTCTTGTCTCTGGACCAAGAGGTCTTGGGTTCGAATCTTACCTTCAGCATAGCACCACTGGGTTCCTGAGCAAGACCTCTAACCTCAAGTTGCTCCAGTTAGACTGCCCCCTGTAGTTAGGGAATGGAAGTGGCCTTGGATAAAAGCATGTGCTAAATGCAGTAAATGTACATTTGGATTCAGAAGTGGTCTGTTGTGTTAACTGGGTTTTAGTCACATCCAAGGGAACCTGGCAGTTTAGCACTACTGGAGTCGTAAATGGACCAAATGAGATTACATTTGACCTCTCGTTGATCAGCCTGGTTCTCTGTGTTTAGCTGGTCTCAACGGCACCGAACTGGCAAGTCTGAACTCCTCTGTCCTGGCATTCATCCGCCCCTCTGCCATCTCTCTCATTCTTCCTGAACGCCTGGCTGTGAGTCCCTCCTGCTCTTCTTTTCCTCCCATCTTTATTTGCCACTGTGATGCCACTGCAATCTCCCATTTCTTTATTTTGGTCAGATGCTGTCGGTGAGCCAGCTGAAATCTTTGGGCCCTGACAATGCTGCCATGATAACGGAGTCCCAGCGGTCAGCGATGGGCGTGGACCAGAGGGCAGCCGTGGACGAGGCTCTGGGGGTGCCCGCCCCTCGCAGCGCGACCACCACGAGCGCCCCCGTAGCGGTGCCTCTGAAAGGGGGTACGCATTCTTCAGCTAAACAAACTCCACTCAGAAACGATATTGACAGGGTACACACACCACTCTGGAGACGCGGTATAATTAAAAAAATATAATTACATGCACCCAAACATTTGCATAGGACTGCCTGTTTGTGTGTATGAATACACACACACACACACACACACACACACAAAATCGACTGACACACAAAGACATGAACTGCAGAGACACACTAGTAGAAAACACGCTTTAACTGTAATATTTATATTTTATTAGATATAGATATTTTAAGATTATTTAATGACATGAAACAGAATAGATGCTAAATTCAATCTGAATTTTAAACAATTCATAATTTCAAGCCTCAAAAGTCTTGCACTGTTAGAAATTGTAATGAGCTCTTTATGGGTTGATGTTTATTTATTGATTGATTTGACTGTTTAAACAGATTCTTGCCTAATAACTTCAACAGCATGGTCACATTTTGTAACCTGGTTGTTTGTCTGGTGTTTCCACTCTAGGAGCTCCACAGGAGCAGAGTGTGTTGGGGGTTGCGTTGCTTCCGGCTGCACTGCTGTTGCTGGGTTTTATCATCTGAGGAGCGCGATGCCTGGGAATATTTATCTCATATACCTGCCTTAGTCTCTGCCCTAGACCTCACTGCTCATGCAGTAATAGGCTA
>JBBIGA010148675.1:0-19002 GCA_037576975.1 Alestes dentex | reverse complement strand
AACACACAGCCATGCCCGGGTAACCAAGAAATAAATAAATACAAAGAACTGCACTGCCTAAAAACTACAAACACAAGCGCTGACAACTCACCTCCAAACTGTTACGCTCAGGTAGCTTCATATGCCTTTAAAGCCATAGTTTGCAAAAAAGTTTACACGATTTTCCCTTTACCCCAAATGTAACTGAGACACAGTTGTTGTCTGAAGTTTGCTTCCTTAGTTTGCAGCTAACAAGTAACGGTAGCTTATACTCCATCAGTTAGTACCGCACAAACCATCAGTCATCACACACTTTAATCAAAAAAAAGGGAGAAAATCTGTACTAGACTTATGTGGTTTCTAACTCTGGATGACATACAGTTGTGTATAAAAGTTGGACAAAAGTACAGCACGTAGCTAAATAATAGTAAGTGTAAAGGAAGCAAGTAGTAAGAGTTTAGTCTGTGGTTTTGATGCACTATTACAGAATATCGTTTACATTTAGGATTCATATGAATATTTGACGTAATTTTTCCTAATTTACATTATGTGACCTACGTGTCATTTTATTCATAAGGTCTATTATACTTAAGGCTTATTGTGGGTGTAATGTTTTGTAGTGAAGGGGGCATGGTCATGCTGGTCATCTTGGTCTGAGTGTTCTGCTTCCTGTGGGGGTGGGCACTATCAGCGCTCTCGAAGCTGCTCCAGCCCGGCCCCCAAAAACTCGGGGGACATCTGCATCGGCCTGCACACTGAAGAGGCCCTCTGCAACACACACGAGTGTGAAGGTGAAACACAGACACACACTCAGCCGGCTGTCTCAAATCCAAATGGATTTTGGATCAGTCTAAACCTAGCCTGGAATAGTATGGATGCACTGACATTTGAGGCTTTAAAAAGTCGTTTTTTTTTCCTAATAAAAATTACATTTGTATCATTTGTCTAATTTGAATGTCTGGAATGTTTGATTTTGGTTTGATGAATTTCTTGAACGCTTTGGTTAAAAACCTTAATAAAATAGTCTCCCTCTGCGTATGTGTGTGGCAGGTGGATGGGGGGCCTGGTCAGAGTGGACAGAGTGTGAGGAGAGACTTCAGCACCGCAGTCGCACTTGTAAGATAAGCCCCGTCCCCTGTGAGGGGAACGGCACGGATTGGAGGGTCTGTGCCCCCAGTGAGAGTGCAGGTAATCTCACCTGTTCCAGACTTCAACAGTCCTCGTCTTCTTAACCTGTGTCATCCTCTTCCTTATCATGGTTCTGTTCTCTGTGTTCCAGTTGGTTTTCCAGGACAAAAGAACGGCTTAAACTGTGCAGGTAACCCACATCACCTACAATATCCCTTAAAAGCAATGTTTTTTCCACTCATATAACAATATGCACTACCTTTAAAATAAAAAAAATGGTTTCTTTAAGACCTGATTTTAGCGGACGAGACGAATGATAGTAATAATGATTATCTAAAAAAAAATAAAGAGATTACATCATCAATAATGTGCCAGCCCTAAGACAAAAGAATCCAGTATGTAAAGTACTAGCTACTAATGCAATGACCAAATCCTCTTTTTTTATTCCATCGTTTATTTATTTTTTTAAATTTCATTATTTGTAATGAAAGTAACTTTATTCAGTGTGTCTGCACTCCTTCTTTCCATCCTTCTTTCAGGTTTCTCTCTGTTCCACCTGTTGCTGACTGGTGTGAGCTGTTTCCTGGCTGCACTGTTTGGATCCGTTCTGGTGTATGTTTTCTGTCAGAGGGTCCGTAAGCCCCCCCAGGACTCTGCGGTGATCCACCCAAGCACCCCAAACCATTTGCACAACAAAGACGCCACCAGCACGCCAAAGAACGAGAAATACACACCCATGGAGTTCAAGGTAGAGAAGCTTCCAGAATCTGGGCATTGGCTTCAACTGAATTGGAGCCTTAGGGTCTCTAAGGGTCTGTCTTTGAGTCCACATTTCAATACATCACTCTGATGACTAAAACATTTGTTTCATAGTGGATAGCAAGTAACGTATAGTAGTTACTGAATAATAAGCCTGAAGTTTAAGAGCCTAAATTAAGCACAGTGTGGTTTAAGGAGTGTTAGACATAGTAAACAAGCAATTTGTACATATTTTAGAAAGTAAAAACAGATGTTCTCGTTGTAATATTTAATATTTAGGCTTTTCAAATCTAATAAATACTAACTTTTCAACCTTAAAATAAGAAAGAAAGTAGCACAGCAGATAACAGCATAGTATATATATCGCACGATAGAATACTAAAGCACTTGTCCCAGTTGTACTGTAAGACTTGTATAGGAATGGCATGGAAATGTGTGTAGCATCACTGTATTTTTATTTTCTTTCTTAATTCCAGCATCCAGTATGTTTAGTGAGTTTCTCCTCTGTTTTGCAGACTTTGAATAAGAACACCCTGCTCCCAGATGAAAGCTGTAACTTCTACCCGTCTCCTCTCCAGCAGACGAACGTTTATGCCACCACGTACTACCCGTCTCCGCTGGGCAAATACGACTTTCCCTCGTTAGAGTCACCCTGCAGGAGCTACATGCACAGCTAAACACCCCCCCCCTCACACACACACGGACAGTGCACCTGATCTGTATGGCAACTTTGTCAGGTACAACGAAGGTGCGGATGTGGTGTCAGCAGCAGTGCATGTGGGCGAACGTTCAGGAAAGCTCAGTGCACCCGTGCACAGCTGAGGGCACACCTGCAAAACAGTGGACCTCTTTCATAGTTTTACAGTTTTCTCCCCAGTTCAGTTCTACCACTCCCCCGATCGCAATAGAGTGAAGATTAGCAAGTTCTTCCTCCCAGTCATGCAAGGACAGCTTAACACACCTGGGGGAGAACACTAACTGCCGGTTCTGTTACATCGGAAAACAGACATCCCTGCTGGCTAGCATTGCGCTGAGTGATGGAGCAAAGGAACTCTTGGACCGCTGGCCATGGATGGTTGTGGTGTCGCCGAGGATCAAACTCACCAGTTGAAACAATATGAAATGAATGGACAAAGCAGTTGTATTGTTTCACTTAATTTGTGTATTTTTTCACATGGACAAACAGACAGTAGATCAGAAGGCCAAAAATACAGAAGGCCAGAATGTAAAGACCTCACTAGATAAAGTTGCCCTCAAATCCCCCTTTCCTTAAAATGGACACAATTTTAGCCTGAATGTAATCAGTCGGCCAAGACATATGTGGTGTCCAAAATTATTTTAGTAATCTCAAACAGACTCGCTTACATGTTCCATTTTTATAGATAACAGTGTTTTATACATTGTCAGATACCACATAAGCAAGTATATTAGAGATGGTTCGGGGCATGTGTGATAATGTAGTGTTGCAGTTTGCACAGTGCTGATTGGTGGGGTATAAACTTGCACTGCTTGTTAGTACAAGCAGGAGAACAAGTATTAAATACATCCAAAGCATTTTCTAATTTTGATTTTTCGAAGTAGTCCCCTTGATGCTTTACACACTCTTGCCATTCTCTCAAGCAGTGTAATGAGGAGCCACCTTAAATACCGTTTCAATGGGACTGTTTCAACACACACACACATACAGACACACACACACACACACACACACACACACACACACACACACAATACGCTGCTTTTTCAAAATGTTATTACAAGAAAACATTAGAAATGTAACAAACTGGTTTTCAGTATTTCATCATCTGTAGTAACACATTATTCAACTACAGTGGTGCAAACTGCTGTGTGCTGGATCATGAAATAAGAAATGCATCACTCAATTCTATCATTGGACAAATTGTAAGGATCACAAGCATTCTTTGAAACTACGCCAAAATTATATCCAGGCGAAAGAAAAGCAAAAGGTTTTGAGAATTATGTCTTGGTCTCTCCAGTCTCCAAATCTTTCTCCTCTTGAAATGACACGGGACAAGCTGAACTGACAAGTTTAAAACGAGCGTCCAGCAAAAGACAGAACTGTATGTCTGCTTGAAAAGGTGCTGGGAGGGTTCGGAAAGTTATTTCCAAAAATTGCCTGAAATGATGCCGCGAATCTGTGCTACGGTGATAAAGGCATGGGGTGGTTATTTTGATAAAACTCATACATAAGCTTTCACAGCCATTAAATTGCACTAACAGTACATATTGTTACTTTACACTTCAAAACCAGTCAGTTACATTTGTTCTAAGTATTTTTGAAAGAGCAGCGCAACGTGCGAGCCCAAACCTCTGGCCTGTAGTGTATATACATGTGTGTGTGTGTGTGTGTGTGCGGGTGTGTGTGTGCGGGTGTGTGTGTGTGAGTGTGTGTGTGTGTGTGTGTACACTACACAGGCTCAGAAACATGTAACATTAAAAACATATAAGCAAAAACTCTTAAATCACCACATCGTTATTGTGGTGGAAAATACCAACCTATGGCTGATGAGACAAAGTCAAACAGTGCCATGTGTGTTTTTACTTAAAGGGAACTATTGCATGGGTGTGTTTCTGTATATTTGTATATTTGTAAAGCTCATATTGTACATATACATGCAACTAATGATTTTTTGAGTCAAACTGGTAATGATCATCACCTCACAGTCACACACACACACACACACACACACACACACACACAATGTAAGGTAAAACATGTTTATTTATAAAGGGGCTGACACTATAGAAAGATGCATTTCTAAGGTTTTTTTTTTAATGAATTTGATGTCATATATGAACACTGTTAACATTTTTAAATCTATTCTTCACAGTCTTTCTTTTGGGAATGTCCAATATTATTTGCGAAGGGCTGGAAGGGCTGGTGTTGCTGCAGAGTTGCATCATACACAAGCTTTATCTCACCTGTTTCCGCTCATTTAATCAGATGGTCTCAGTCTTCAAACAATCGACCATGTGTGTTTCTGTCAGAATGAAAACTAACTGCATTTACAGCTGGTCTTTTGGGGTAAGACTGGACACCCCTGATGACGTTTGTATGTGGAAAGTAAGCTGCAGCAAGAGTCCAGTTTGTATTCATTGTTTTTGAAGGTCACAAAAACCTTAAAAAAAAAAGTTACAAGGAGTGTTTTAGCCAAGACTGCTTCTTGAATGAGACACAGAACAGCCGATCAGAACAAAGATCATTTACTTGAGAGACAGCAACAAAAGTTTTATACAGTATAAGTGGAGCACCTGGGGGTGGGGTCGGTGAAACATAGCATATGTAAGAAAAAATGGGATATTGTGGATTACACACTGAGTTAATGTGATGAGAGAAATGTGTTGATTCACTCCAATTTAATGTGCCAGTTCTTTTGTAAAGATGTAATGCTTAAGCGTGTGTGTGCGTGTGTATGTGTGTGTGCGTGCGTGTGTCATAGAAGACACCTGAGTTGAGCTGAGTGCTGAAGATTGCAGTAATACACCGAATAGATCATCTAATATCTGTTATGATAACTGCTGTTACGTCATGGAAACTAAACCTCTGTAGCGATTTTTTACTTAAGGAACTGAAATTGAGAAAATTCACATTTCAAAAGAAGGCAAAATACCACAAAACATTTTAGAGAATTCAGATGCAGCGAATTTATATGATTCATATAAGTATATAAATATGTTTTTTGTTCCTTTGCCTTCGCTTCCTTTTATGTAATGATTGTGTTGATGTAATACATTTGAATCAAGTACATTCACTGCTTCTGTGCTCAGATTGGCTTTTTTTGTGTGTTTGCACAGGATGTTAAATACTGTATGTATGTAAGTGGTTTCTAAAGACCAAATGGACTTTATCACACTAAAGCAAATGTTACGTGTTTTCTAGTCACAAACCGCATTGCTTTCCAACATCTGAGAGGATTTGGATCATACTTTTCTTCCGTGCCATGTTTGATGTAGCATTGTTTTTGGTTTTGCTCATGGGTGGATCCAGGGACTGATGATGTCACACTGTGATGTGGTTCACTATCACGTTCACACTGTTCTCGGTTGGACCTATTTGCCGTTGAATGATTGGACACTGAGGAGCTTCCCTATGCAATCCAACACAGATCCCCACCGCCATCACTGCCTTTACACACACTGTGAACTTTTTGAACTATTTTATATTTTTGTATACTGTACACTGTAAAAAAAAAAAAAAATAAACATCAAATTTCCCTCAGTTTCATAATTATTTCATTTGTTCCCGTCTAATGCAGGGACTTTTCTGGGATTACACTCGGGATCCAAATGCAGTCAGTTTAAATACTGAAACTGCGTAAAACAGTGAACCTTAAATGTACAACTGTTGAGGTCCGGCATCACATATCCATAATATGAACAATCTAAGGTGAAGTACCGTACTTCTCCCTTTTTCCATCTTGATTGTTTCCCCTTCATTTGTCAGTATATACATATTTTTTGTTCCTTTTCCTTCACTTACTTTTAAGTAGTGATAGTATTGATGTAATATATTTCAATCAAGTACATTCACTGCTTCTGTGCTCAGATTGGCTTTTTGTGTGTTTGCACAGGACGTTAAATACTGTATGTATGTAAATGGTTTCTAAAGACCAAATACTGTTTAAATACTGAAACTGCATAAAACAGTGAACCTTGAATGTGCAACTGTTGAGGTCCAGCATCACGTATCCATAATATGAACAATCTAAGGTGGAGTACTTCTCCCTTTTTCCATCTTGATTCTTTCCCCCTCATTTGTCAGTCTTTTCTTGTTTTACTGTGATGAAATAAAAACTTCTTATTATAAAAAAAACCTACATACTGAATCAAAATGGATGTGACAATTCACTCTGTTCAGCTGAACATATTAAAGAGAAAAATCTCTCTATCTCTCTCTCTCTCTCTCTCCTTATCTCTCTCTCTTTCTCCCTCTCTTTCTCTCTCCTTATCTCTCTCTTTCTCTTTTGCTCTCTCTCTCTCTAACAGTCCGGTCTTGTCTGAATGTCATGATGGTTACTCTGTCTCCCAGCATTAAAGTTTCAGAAATGTCAGAAAGTCGTTCCAGCCTTTTTCCTCCTCTCCCTCCCTCCATCCCACTGCTCCTTTCATTCTGCAGCTATAAAGGCATTTGGCATTTCAGGGCCGACAATAGAGGCCCAGAGTGTGGACCTGTGAACACCATTAAAGAGTCCAAAGAGGAGTCTGTTCAAACGTGAACAAAGCCGCTGGCCTCTTCACTGCCTCCATTTACTCTTTATGCATGAACATGAACCTTCTGGTTTCCAGAGCATTGCATTCTCTTTTTTTTGTGTGTGAGAAAGTAGCATTTAATGACAGTGTGGCAAACATTTTTATCCGAAATGCAATCAATCAGCAAGACACGTCTGGATCCTTATGTTTTATACTAGTGATATAAGGCTAATTAGTGTAATTAAAGGACTAACTAAGGGTGTGAAATTCATGTGTTAATTTAGATTCATTAATCACAGAAAAACAAAAAAAAATAACGTGGTAAAAAAGATTTGACTGAGGGAAACATGCAAGACGCAGAGTGCAGCACGGCTAAATAGAAATTTATAAAAAAATCACCTGACCAAAACCAAAAATCTATATAGAAAAAAACACCTGACCAAAACCAAAAATCTTTTACCAAAATGAGTCAAAATCATGTAAGCCTGACCAGTATAATAATCATCTGAAATAAATGGTACGGTCCAAACCTTAGGGCTTGAAGGCCAAGAACACGAGTAATTGCTGAAAATCTCCATCAGCGGGTGTGAATGAGGCCTGGTGATGGGTGTGATTAATGATAGTAGCGGTTAGTCTAAGAGCCTCTGAGTGATGTGGCTTTTTAATGAGCTGAGATGTGGTTCTGAGGTTTTCCTCTGAAATAAACCATCCATTTCTCAGCCAGAGCAGAGCAAACAGGAGACTGCTGTTAACCCTTAGAAGTCTAGGGTTATTACAGACAGAACAGTTTATTTCTATCCAACAGTATAAATCCCCCACTTCTGCTGTTGCTCAAGGTGTTCCCCAGGGTTCTGTACTGAGCCCTCTCCTGACCATAATATAATGGTGACAATACCCAGATTCACCTTTCTTTAGAGAAAAATCTTCAGGCCGATGGAGCATTACAAGCATGAATTTAAAGCAAACAGGCTAATCACTAATAATGGCTAGTATGTAGTTTGGACAGGAGGTACACTGGTTAGCATAATAATTAATATAATGTCAGATAATTCATCTGAAGTTTAGGTAAATTACATATTACATTATATTACATTATATTAAACTGTTTCATGTTGTTTCTCCTCTTCCCTTTTGTTTTTACTGTGTGTAGAGCTTCAGTTGTGTCCTCCAGACAAATGATATTTCTACAATGAAAGGCTTGTTATGTAAAACCAGACAGATTTTTTTGTACATTAGTACAATAAAATCTAAATCTAAAATCTAAAAAAATCCTTTACTCAAAACTTTACAATAGAAAACAATAGACAGCTGCTGAAAGAGGGAAGAATTGGTGCTAATTTGTTACTTGCGTAGCAGTGTGGGCCAAGTTTCACTGTCTCCATCCAATTACTATGAAACCAGATGGCAGAAAACCATAAGTAAAGTGAAGCTAACCAGAACTGCATTTTACAGTTTAACTGAAGTTTTGGAATGTTAAACTTAATAAGACCAATTCTGATCAGACATCCTCTCAGTCTGTCTCATCCAAACACCTGTACTGTTAGATTGCAACAGTTTGGCCCAAATTAATGTTATATAGAATTCAGCAACTGCCAAATGTCTTCTGTTACAGGTGGAAAATAATGACAGCAAATGACCAATCCACTCTATAAATCCACAATATAAAAAAAAAAACATTCATTCCCAACTGTGCTGCTACTATTAAATAATTCTCAATTTCTGTTTGTACTTTTTGAGCTCTTTCCAAATACTTCTTTATGAATATTCTATCCTGTTCCAGTTCAGCTGTACTTATGAAAGGCCACAAGTCTTTTATGACAATTGTTCCTACAAGGCTCATTTCATTGGAAAGTGTAAAGACAATGTAAGCTTGATGGAATAAGTTTTTATAAATGGCAGTATAGGTATGGGTCCCGGCAGCATTTATGAAGTGTATGTGTGTGTGTGTGGGGGGGGCAGGGCTCTACATCTTGGCTGTTGTCCCGGTGGGAGGAGGCTAAGAGGGAACAATGTAATCAGACTGTGATCGATATGAATGATTTCTATTCACACACCTGCCATGAATCCAGTCTTGATAATGGTAAGTAATGTGTGTAATGCAGTGGGCTGTGCATGATAAGAGTGAAACTGATTACTGCATGGGCCGTGCAGTAACGTTCAGCGCAGTGTTCAGAATTTCAACTAGGCTGCTTATTTATCTGTTTTGTCTGATTTGTTAGTGATGCTGTCTGTTGGTAATTCTTTGGAATTCACACATACACACATTTCTTTTCACATGGCCATATATTCCATGTACTACATATAAATATGTAGTTTGAAACATGCTCTCCATGTTTCAAATGTTGTCCAGGAGGAGAAAAGTGGGAGGACGAAACGAACGATTTTGAAAATAATGGCTCCAGCAGCCGTGAGTTAATGTCAGTTTTTCATATGCTGCCATGAGTTGTCAGGTGTACTAATATCTGATGTCATGATGGCTAACTACAGTGTACATTGCAAGAACAAACATGACATAAGCTATCATGACATCAAACATAGCATATGTCAGTTATGGGAATGTCAGTGTTATGCAGCAGGAGTCAAATATGGTTTCCATTTACCCATAGAAACTCATTATAAAGAAACAGATCAATGTGGCTTAATGAAATAAAACGTAATAGGAACACCATATGTCAGAGATTAGATGCTCTGGGGATTTGGAGATTTCTTTGTTTTTGAACTGTAATTGTATCCTTTTGGCCTAAGAAAGTGTTTATGATCGTTAAAATGGGAGAGAAATTTGGCGTTTGTGGTTTGTTCAGTACATCAGTTCACAACAAGCTTTTAACAACGTCCTCCATACAGTTTGTCACACAACAGTAAATACTGTACAAAAAAGCACATTTGGAGCATTGATGTATTATTTGAATGGAATGGAAGAAAGAGAGAAAGAGAAAGGGTGAGGTTAGGACAGAAACAAAGAATATCTGAGAGAGAGAAAGTGTGCGTGAATGATCAGTAGAGCTGTGAGAGAACAGATGGAGAACGGGGTGCAGGCGAAGAGGAACGGCTCTTTAGGGAACTGTGAAACAAGGATTTTTCATAAAGAAACATTTGGGTCACTTACAGTCCATTATGGCTCGGGAAAATATTTCACAGAAGTTCATCTATTAAACTGCACTACATAGCACACAGTTACTAATAAAGATTTTATGGAAAATAGTGTCATTTTTTAAAATACATTAAATGGCTCAGAGGCGCACACACTCGCACATGCACGTCTCTAAAAGCAGAATCTTTTTGGCAAGTTTGAATACTGTTTATATACTCAACAGACTTCACTGCTCTACTTTTGCATTGTTTTATAATACAGGGGTTCCTCGCGTTTTAAGTTTACGATGCTCACACCTATATAAACATTTTAAAAATTGAGACGTGAGTGTTTCAGCTTACACCGTTAGTGTCGTACTTACGGACTACATGGATGACCTAGTTTGGGAAACCCAGCCCTAACCTGCTATTATGGCTCTCTAGTTATGCAGAAGTCTGAACTCGTACCCTAGCAGACCCTTAGAGTTAGAGTTTAAAAACAGTGAACAAAAATAATCTCAGTACTTTTCAAAATATTGCCCCAAAGTCTCTTAGTGTCTTCAAAATGATCTTTTTTTTTTGTTTGTTTTTTTTTTTTACAGTAGATAGAACTTTATTGATTTCAATTTAGACCAATTTGGAGGTAATTCCTTTATTTAAGCGCTTCAATGAAAATCCGCTTATCATCAGATAGAATTCATTACAGGATCCATTACAAGAGCACCTTATCATTTATTGCCACACACTCTCTCTCTCTCTCTCTCTCTCTCTCTCTCTCTCACACACACACACACACACTGGCTGCTATTATCATAAACAATGCACATAAAAAGAAAGAATAATGCTGTTATGTTATCAGACTGAGACTGTGATCGATATGAATGATTTCTATTCACACACCTGCCATGAATCCACTCTTAATAATGGTAAGTAATGTGTGTAATGCAGTGGGCTGTGTATAATAAGAGTGAAACTGATTACTGCATGGACAGTGATATACTGTACACAGGGCAAAACGTTCCTCAGCAACACAGTGTTCAGAATTTCAACTAGGCTGCTTATTTATCTGTTTTTGTCTGTTACTGATGTTGTCTGTTGGTAATTCTTTGAATTCACAGATATAAATATATAGCTGAAAGTTCAGTTATAGAGAAATGGAAGCATGCAGGAGCCACAACAGATCAGTCACAAAGTGTTAGACCATGCAAACTGACATGCTGGGGCCACAAAGATCTGAAGTGAGTGAAAAATTGCCTATCCTTTGTTACACTGCTCAGTTTGTTACAATTTTTTACACACTAAAAAGCTCCAGACTGCCTCTGGAAGTAACATCAACAAATGAACAGTGTGAGGGGGCTTCATGTAATGGGTTTCTACATTTGAGCAGCTGCACACAACCCTAAGATCACTATGTGCAATGGCAGGTGTTGGCTAAAGTACTGTAAAGTGGAGTAAAGAACGAGCCCGGGCTCACAAGTTTGCGATCACACTTTAGGGCTTTTTTTCATGCTAGGACAACGCTTCACTACCCTTTGTATTTTAATGCGCACTGCGTAACAGTATCAGCGCTAACTGGTTGATTCCTTATCGTTTTTGTTTGCAAAGTGGTCGAAACAGGTTGAAATACATAGTGAAGCGTTGTCCTAGCACGAAAAAAAACCCTAAAGCATGATTGCAGCACATATTTTGATTAGATTGTATATCGTGATGGTAGAATCAGGTTGAGAGAACACACTGCCACTGGACTGTGGAGCAGTGAAAGCTTTGGAGTGCTGAATCATGATTCACCATGTGACAGTTGGATAAATGAATCTGGGTTTGGTGAATGACAGAAGAAAACTGCCTATCAGAATGCAAAATGTCAACTAAATTTGGTGGAGGTGGAATAATGGTCAGGGACTATTTTTCAAAGCTGGGCCAGGCCCATTACTTCCGGTGAAGAGTATTGTTAATGCCTTGGCATACAAAGACATCCTGTTCCAGTATTATCATGCATCTAGCCAAGAAAGCCCAGCAGCAAATTTACTTTCTGTGGAAGACAAAGAAAGCAAACTTCCTCCTTCCATCCTTACTATTTTCTGGGGGAAACAATGTCTGGAATTTTAACTACATCATCTCAGAGCACAGGACCCTACAAAGGATTGTGAGGATGGCTGAAAAGGTCATTATAGTCTCTCTGCCCACCACCTCTCTGCAACACCTACCGTAAACGACACCCCTCCCACTCCTCTGGACTTTTCACCTTCCAGCCATCTGGAAAATGTTACCGGAGCATCCGATACACCACTGCCCGACTCCGCAACAGCTTCTTCCCCAAGGCTGATTGATGTTGATTGATATTTATTGTTATTACACTGTCATGTGTCTGCCCTTTTATGTAGTCGTGTCTAATGTTTTGTGTCTCGTGTGTTGTAATATAAGTCTGGAGACTGACATTTCATCCCAATGCATATTGAGCTGAAACTGAGGAATGACAATAAAGACCATTTGATATGGTAACACTTCCCTTAAGGCCTGTATTCATTAGGCTACATATGTAAGATTTTCTTGACAGCTGACATAAATCTACATAAACCTTTAACAACCTGACATCACTTTTTCTCAAGTGTAGCAGGCTAATCACAAGATAGACATGTTTTCATCTGACTGGTGAGATATGGACCCCATAAAGAGGGAAACACGCACACACACACAGAAGCTTGTGGATGTGTCAGTGTGTGGTGGTGCCAGGGTGAGAGAGAGTGCAGAAAGAAAAGCACTTTGATAAGACCTAACACAGGGAGCGTTGTAGCAGGAGCAGGCTCCAAGTCAGTACATACACACACACACACACACACACAAACACACACACACACACACACACACACGGCCCATTCCACGATTGGAGTCTGTGAAATTGTCCAATCTCATTTTATACATGTTAGTGTTATCCCTACATATTTACACCCATTACACTTATATACCACCTACATTGTTGTAAATGTAAAGTTTGTTGAGGCTATTTTAATACACATTAATTTCCAGTTCCCCATATTTGGGAGAGAGCCAGGTCAGTGTGGTTCTGAAAAAGGGTTTTGTCTTCTTGTAAAAACAGGCAGTGTATGCAGACACCATGTGGACCGAAGTGAAACTGCAGCTTAAGAGCAGCTAACGCGCATAAAAGGCCAGGCACACTTGAGTGGCTGAGACATGTGTCAGTCATTTATCAGGCCTCGCATAACTCCGCCCCATCCTTCACTAAAACCCGCCCACCACTCCTATTAACCAATCGTAGCTCAGCAACCGAGGAGAACTGAAAACCACTCAAACAATTCAGGTAGAAGGTGTATAAATCAGATATTCCGTCTCTAAATACTGTGGAGCGAGATGGGATACTTTGTCCATTTTGTGTCCCCCCTTTTGCAGCTATAACAGCTTCCAATCTTCTTGGAAGGCTTTCCACAAGCGGAGTGTTTCTGTGGGAATTTGTGCCCATTCATTCTGTAGAGCATTTATGAAGTCAGACACTGATGTTGGACGAGAAGGCCAGGCTCATAATCTCTGTTCCAGTTCATCCCAAAGGTGCTGGATGGGGTTGAGGTCAGGGCTCTGTGTGGCCAGTCAAGTTCTTCCACACCGAACTCATCCAACCATGACTTTATGGAGCTTGCTTTGTGCACTGGGGTACAGTCATGCTGTTTGTTCTTCCACAAACTGTGTCAACAAAGTTGGAAGCATGGTGTTGTCCAAAATGTCTTGGTATACTGAAGCATTAAGATTGACCTTCACCTTAAATAAAGGGCCACCTGAATTCAGTAATACAGAAGTGTGTCCTAATACCTCTGTCCATATATGTTTGGTTTGGAATGTTATATGTTGTGTGATGAATCCTGCAATGCAGATCTTGCAGGACTAAATTAGTTCCTCTGTGTATCTTTGTTATACATGTAACTAGCCTATTAAACAACTGCTCTTGAGTAAACCTGTGTGATGCTGTGGTACAGTTTGGTGTTACCTCTCATTTCAGAAGACAGCTACAGCCAGAAGTCACATGACCAACAGCAGTCTGAACAGTCTGGGCTGTCAGTTAAAATAAAACATTCAGAAACTCATGGGAGGGGGCTTTATACCCCACTATCTTACATTTGGCATTAAGCATGATAGACTCATACTCGTGTGTGACTGCTTCAGAGCAGTCACTTTGTTTTGAGATTATATGAGCCCTGTTTGTGAAATTGGAACATCTTTTAAAAATGGGTGCACTCTAGAAAAAGCTCTTTTACTGGAGAGTCTGAAGACTTTTGTATGGGACATTTTATTTGAAACACCAACTAGGTGTACAGTTACTAACTATAGCCTGTTTACTGCTGCACAGTTTATCAGCTCCTCTCTGCTCTATCGGTCAGTGGACCACCACAGGACCACCACTGGCTAGACAGTTTCTGGGTGGTGGACTACTGTCAGAATAGTAGAGACAGTGACATGGTATTGACACTTCCATGTTGTTTTTACAGACTGTGCAAAGTTGCTGGCCACTTCAATAGAAACCTCTCCACCTTAGTCATATACACTTACAGGCTTTAGTCCATCTGTTGTAGTTTGTGCAGTTTGTGTTAGCTAGCCCATCAACAGTCAGTTTGTGACCACAGAGCCATTCAGGACTGGATATTTTTAGAGTGGTGGGCCACTCTCAATCTGTCTGTGACACCGACCTGTGTAAAAACCACAGCATTTGTCAGAAATGGAGGTGTAGGCCCCTCATGAGTGTCATTGAGGAAACACCTTATTAAGAACATGAGGAAGAAACACAGGAATGTTGGAATGGCAGGTCAAGTTGAGGAAGTTCACACTCACCTGTTTTTCTCCCTGAACCTGCTCAGTGAGCACAGCCACACCCCCAAATACCTGAAAAGGTCTGGTGAAAGCCTCTCACCCTCATTCGCACTCTACTTAGCTGTACCTGTGTACTTCTCTCACACACTGTGTAGAGGCCTCAGTTACAGCTCAGTTATCCTTTCATCCTTTAGACCATCCACTTTTATCCTTTTGTCACATTTGTTTATTTGAGTTTCTTCACTTCAGTCATTTCATCCTTTCGTCTTTGTTGTTTGTTTTGACTTGATTTAGTCCACACTTCCTCTCTGAAGATGAGCGGTGGGCGTTTATGGACGGAGGAGCAGTTTAACTGTCCTGTTTGCCTGGACCTGCCGACTGACCCAGTCACCATCCCATGCGGCCACAGCTACTGCATGGACTGCATTGCTGACTACTGGGACAATGAAGGGCAGAAGAGTGGCAACTTCAGCTGCCCTGAATGCAGACAAACCTTCGATCCGAGGCCTCAGCTCTGCCGCAACACCATGCTGGCCGAGGCCGTGGAGCAACTCCGGAGCGGAAACCTCAGCTCCTCGGCCAGGGAGTCCATCCGGGTTGCCAGGCAGGCTGCTAATTCTGCCAAATCCAGAGCCAAACAGACAGGGAGGCCAAAGCAAAAGCAGCTGCCCTCCACAGCTGTCCCTTGTGATCGGTGCCAGGAGCCAAGGGCGGCCATCAAGACCTGCCTAGTTTGCATGGCATCATTCTGTGAAAACCACCTGAAACCACACCAGACTCAGCCTACGCTGAAGAGTCACGAGCTGATCGGCCCGACCGGAGACTTGGCCCTGAAAATCTGCCCCGAACACAAATACCTGCACGAGTTCTACTGTCGCTCCTGCCAGATCTATATCTGCTGGCTGTGCACCAGCAACCAGCACAAGGGTCACGAGCACATGTCCACACAGTCTGAACGCACAGAGAAACAGGTAGACGAAGTGCCTTTCACATACTCTCTCTCTCTCTTTCACACACACACACACACACACACACACACACACACACACACACACACACACACACACACACTATGAAAACACAAAGCAGCTGCATGACTATCTGCAACTCAAAAGGTTGCTGAAAGACAGATACAGTTGTATGTAAAACTTTACATGCTTTGTTGATTTTAAGTAAAAAAAAAAGTACATAATTCCTACACACATCTGAAATTAAATATATGTGTACTGTGCAAAAGCACCGTTTACAGCTTGTTTTATTTCTTCTAGTTTGATAAACACAGCAAGTGGATTTTGCTCTTCAGTGCACAAAAACTGCGTAAAAGTAACATTGAAGTGTGCTCTCTGAAAGGGATGAGTATTTATTTTCACATAGAAAATCAGTAAAATGGCTCATTTGTGCTAAAACATATATTGTGCTTTAGTTCAGGATTGGACTTCTTTTGATATCTATTAATCACTGCAATTTCAGCGGGACAGAAAGAGAGGGGCGAATAAAAAAGAGAGAGAGAGATAAAGGCAGAGAAGAAGAGGTGAGAAGGGAGAGAGAGAATGGAATTTGATGACAGTTTATAGTCCAAGACGCACAGCAGAAACACACACAAAGATATACAAGGAGCATTCCAGTCCTCATTCCTGTCTATCCAGTTGGAACATCCTTCACTCCGTGGTGTGTGTGGGTGCATGAATGGATGTGCATTTCAACTATGTGTGCCAAATTATGCCAGTAGTTTTATACATATTGATGTCCTAGCGGTGCCCCATTTAAACATTAAACTACATCCATGTGGATTTTCTCTGTCTCTATGAAACTCAGTGTCTAGAAGCACAGTTGAATTCTTTTCAGAAGTTGTTTAACTCTTGACTACAGCTTTATATAAGAGACTGAGTTTGCTTCAGCTGCCAGAGAGCAAAAACTTCACATCTTTGATTCTGTTTCAGAAAACGCTGACTGCCGTTCAGACAGAGAACCAGCAGAGGCTCCAGGACAGAGAAAGAGAGCTAAAAGAAATGAAGAAAGTCTTGGAGACACTCAAGGTATGTATCTGTGCTCGCTCTCACACATACCTTTTTAAAACACAGGTTCTTTTACGCACACAAAGAGCAAAGTTACAGTCTAAACAAAGTCTATACGGACTATACATATTTAGCAACAAATATACAAATACAACGCCCTGAACACACCCTCCACTGTCTTTAGAGCCATCACACAAGCAAGACTGGTCAGTCAGCATCACCTGTTAGTCAAATAAAAGAGATGCTTACGTCCACAGACGTCTATGGAAAATATAATTTAGCAGTGAGCGTGTTAAATGATGATTTGCTTGAAAGGGAATTCCACCGATATTTCAATATTAACACAGAAGTAAATGGTGAAGATATAATAAGGATCTGATTTGAAATGCCTTATTCTAGAGAAACTTGATGCCTTCAGTGATAGGGATCAGAGGTCTGATGAGTTAAATGTCTCTAAAAGCTAACTTCCAAGAGTTCTTTTTAGAGGAAACTGTAATATGCTGCCTCATGCTCAAGACATTGTTTGTAGGTAGTTTTAAAATGAGCTTTAGGCCTGAAAGGACAGAGAGGTATGTCAGGAGCAATGTAAGATACCCAAAGAAAACATATGTTTTCTGGTTTACTGCTCTTTTATCAACATTACATGTACAGACTCAAGTTTTGGCTAGTTTTGCATTATGGACATCATGCTCCCCCGTTCCTACCACCACTGTCAGGAAATCCAAGTCATTGTGTTACGGTACACCATTTTACGTTAATCCAGTTGGAATTACTTTGTCTCAACAACAAAATTGAACTAAAATTCAGAAAAATAATTGGAATTCACAATTATGGCCAAGAGAGAGTGTACGCAGTTGTATCTTTGTATCTGTAGTTTCTAGAATATTCGAAGCTTTGAAAAGTGGCCATTCTCTTCATTTTAGCTTTAAAATGCGGTTCTAGAAAAATGTGCACATTTTGACCAGTCTTAACTTTTGAACTACTGGAGCATATTGATCATTTTCATGCCTACATTTCGAAGTCATATTGTCTAGCATTAAATAAATCTGATTTTCAATGCTGTCAGAGCAAAACCAGAAATACCACCAAAATGTTAACTTTACAGAAAAAAAGGTTAATCACAATGCAGAGCGTAATATTCATTTTCAAATTATGTGAAGAGATTAAAAACAAAAAAACAAAAATGGAGTTTTTTACTGTAATTTGTGTTACAGTAGCAATCAGAAGATTTTTATCTGGTGGTACATGCATGGCTGTGTGTGTGTGTGTGTGTGTGTAGCGCTCATCAGACTCAGTGAAAGAGGAAGCAGAAACTGTGTTGTCTGAGCTCCAGCGGTCAGTGCAGAGAATGCAGGAGCTGATCCAGGAGGTGATGATGTCCTCCGGCCAGGAGAAGATGACTGAGGCCCAGGAGGTGGTGAACAAGCTGGAGACTGAAATAAAACGCCTAAAGAAAAAAGACAGAGAGCTGAAAGGGCTGGTGAAGTGCCAGGATAACATCTACTTCCTCAAGGTACAAGAGAAAGTGTGTTTTCTGGAGTTTTACATCAAAACTGAAGAAGATATCTGTGATTAGTGAGGACAGGCAGAATTACAGAAACATTCGAAAATGCCAGGCCAACTTAAAGCAATAGTTTGTCAAACCTCAAACTTACCAAAGAAGTTGATCAGGAAGAAATATTGAGTTTATGAAGTTTTCTTTTATCGTATTGGAGCTACGAGGCTAAAGTAACTTAACAAGTAATGGCAGCTTATACAGTAAACCCCCAATTTAACACAGATCAGCAGTCGTGGTTTCAGTTCAACAATTCAACTAATAATCGTTCGCTGAAACCTTCACGCTAATACGGAAACTGCAGATATTCTCCGCAATTTCTTTTGCTTTTTTGACATCCGGGCTTCGTCTGCTACGCCCCCTCGTACCTGCATGAGGACGAGGGGGCGTGGTGGATGAGGCCTGGACGTCACAGCTTTTTTCGTGGCAATATATAATTTTTCATGCATTTTAGTGCTAAATTATTAAGAAAAA